>BGPR01007441.1:0-23729 GCA_013235015.1 Araneus ventricosus | reverse complement strand
AAAAAATTTAGTCGAGATTCTTGCCTCAACAGTTTCTTTTAACTGTAGAGGGACCAGACTCGTGTTTATGTGGAATGCCGCTGTAGAAGAATTAATTCAATTTCATGAACCATTTTTATATTAGATGGCTAAGTTTCACGACACAGTACATTAAAAGGTACAAGACGCAAGACAGAGAACAACAACACAAGACAAGTACACAGAAAAGAAGAAGAGAGGCATCATGGGAAAAATCCGGATGGCTCTAGTAGCGCCACCTACCATAAAATGGAGAAGGCAGTGAATTGTAACCTCTACATAAATTAATTTAATACCTGAGTCAGATTCACCCCTTCAAATCCGAACTCCACTGAATCGAGGGATTTCTGTGTATACTATTAAATTAATCATTGTTTATTCTTTTCAAGGATATATAACATTAATGTGAGGCTACCTGACTTTCAAGCACAATTTTTTAAAATGTGAACCCCGTGCACTTTGAGACCTAGTGGAATAATTTTAATCCAGTTCAAACTTTTTTAACAGTTGGATTGAAATGACACTTCATTCATTTCGATACCTTGGAAAATTAGGGGTTGAACCGGTAGAGATTGCACGTTTAGGAGGAAAAAAATTCTATTCTTTAGCCTCCGCCGTCACGGCTCACTAGCTTCAAGGAATGAATCTCTCGATCTAACATCAACATCGATTTTACATGCACGATAAGTGTGAAAATGTTTCTCTTTAATTTTTTTTGTGAGTCCGGAATGAGCATGGATAATCAGCAAACCGGATAATCCCCGAGCGGATAATGGAGAGTATACTGCATCAGCATAAAAAAATGACGAAACAATCTACATGGCATGTGGCAATGGTACCACTGACTTTTAAATGACATTTTTGAGAATTTAATCATTATTTTGTAACTGCGAAAACGTGCGGAGAAATTCCATCCATCTGCTATTGTTTAACGTTTGTAATTGCTTATCCTAAACATATTTCTTGGCATATAATTCACAATACACCCAGACAGCATTAAATCTCGAGATAGAGAATTTCCTTGTCTTAATAACGTTCAATTGTTCCTTAGTAGGCATCATACTAAAGACAATTGTATCATTCCATGAACGTGTGAATTGCGAAGCAGAAGTGTCAAAACAAGTAAATTTATATCACTTGGGGTAGCTTTCCAATATTAAATTAACAATTTATTAGCTTGTGTTTCCAACTCTGCATGATTACATGAAGTAAATGAAATATTACAAGGAGAGAAGGGAAACACATTCTTAGAGGTATTTGGAAATATGTCGCTATACACAATGGAATTTCTCAGAAAGTTCTTAGTCCTACATTGGTTTAATCGGTTGTGACAACCATAATTTCTGACTTATTCAATATTTGAATGGATAAGGAATAAGAAATGAATTCTGTGTATTTGACGTGATGAGTGAAGGGAGAGCTTACAATGTGTAGTATGTCAAATGGACAACGCTTTGATAATTTTGTATACATCATTTTATATCATATTTATGCTTCAAACGAAATACCTTCACATTCTTTATTATTGTATTATTTTAGAAGTGTATAAACAACATTTACATAAGATGTTTGTTGATAAAATATCCTAATATGGAAGAACAAAAGCAAATTCTAATAAAAACACCCTTTGATTTAAAACAAAACAGAATACACTCATTTTTATCAAAAATATAGTTAAAATCACATTCTGTATTCATCCAATCTTTATTTAAGTCAATCCAGTCAGTTTTAATACCGTCTGCTAATAATTCCAAAGGAATTATTTCGCCAAAATACCTTTTACTATCATTTGTAAATTTACTTTTTCTGCATGATGGCACCATTTCTTTTCATGGCACGGAATCTCTCAGCAAAATGTGTGCATATATGCATGTAGCTAAATTTTTAATTTAGGTATAGAGCAAACAACATTTAACTTTGCTTTATTTCAGCTTTGAAAAGAAAGAAAAACACTTTTATTGGAATTAAACTGTGCTTTTGTAGTCGAAAGTAAATGCGTTCGTAGCTACTTTTTATTAAAAATTATCTGCCTTCAGAATTAAAGTTAATTATGCTAAATTATTAATTCTCCAATGAAAATCGTATTGCTCAAAATAAACTCCAGATTATAGTTCAGCTACCAACTTTATAGAAAACGCCATCACATTTCAAAACAATACTCCATATAAAACGATGATCCCGTTTCCAAACAATTCTTACTACTAATATATTTTCTTTCCAATCATAGGAAAACGCTTAAAGCATACTGTTTTCCTCACTGTTTTACCTTCTATTATCGGTAGCTTTCTTTTCCGATATATACCGGAGAAGTTCCTATTCCTTGGCACTACAACAATTATCCTCTGAGTAGCTTTCCGTCTAAGCCCAAAGAATGTTTACCAACTCCTAAAGCATTTCTCATGTTTTACCAACAAGCACAATTCTTAAAAATGTTTTCTAAATGTTGATTCCTCATATCTTTGATAGCACCTACTGATATATTTCTCGTACTCGTTCACAGTAATAAAATTTAAGCCAGCTGGAAACTCTCATCTTTTTCATTTGTTGTTCTTTGATTCAACAGCTCATCAAGAAGAAAGCCATAACAGGAAACGTGATATAATACAGAGCCATTACAAACGTTTCGCTGCTAATGCAAAGAACAATTTGAGATCAGAAACACATGCAATAAAATCTAATCGTCTCGGGATTACGTTCGAGAACGTGATCGTCTACAACAATCAGACGTGAGATACGAAGCTCACTAACTTCTATGTGTAAAAATATTGCTTTCTCACATTGTGGATGTTCGTTCCATCCATGTTTGCTTTATACTGATTCAAGATGGAGATTTTAAATCGGAATTTTGGATTTCTAAAATCTGTGAATGGATATTCTGTTAGATGAAAAGAAACATGGTGATAATTTATTTGCGTGCCTTCCCCTCTACTACAATTATTTGTGCTAATTACTAATAACATTTTATTCTTTTCTGTTATGAACAATTATTGCAATAAAATATTAGAACGGTGATTTTTTTTAGTATTAATAAGGTTGGCTTAACTGTTTCTTTGAATAATATATTACATGAAGAAGTGCTAACAGTATCAAATTTAGTTTAAATTAAGAACCTCTTATATCTCAAAATTAGAGTCAGTTTATGTGATGTAACAATCAGGGGTGGCGCCGAGGGGGGACCGGGGGTCTAGGGGCCCCCGTCGGGGAAGCTGTGCCCCCCATCGGGGAAAAATTTTGTATCCCTTCGGGGAAAATATTTGTACGTGGTATTCAACTGTAGTTGATAAATAATAATCTGGCAAAAATTTGAGATCTATTTCATTACATTCGCCCCCCCCCCCCATACAGCAGGTCGTGCCCCCTGTTGGGGAGACCGTGCCCCATATCGGGGAAATCTCCCCCTGTCGGGTAAACTCTATCCCCATTCCTGGTAACAATCACCCGATAAGCGTAACTTCATAAGTCATCTAACATATACACTGGTAGCCAAATGTTAAGGAGGATTTTTTTAAGATGCAAATAATTAGGACTTAATTTGGATACAATGATTCACAAGCAGTTGTAGAGAATCGTGGGATATACACTTGTCGGAACTCACATTTTACAGTAAAGATTTGGTCGCGACGCCATTTAGGTGGGGCGACCAGAAAGTGAGGAAGAAGAAAAGGTATTTTGGCTCACCCCGTTTCACAGAAAACTGATAATGTTTTCAAACTTTCATCAATGGTTTTGTTTGATGTACATAATATTTACATTTCTTTTTGTGAAAACATCAAGAATATTCGGGAAAATATAAAGGTTTCTTTAAAAAATCGCAAATTTTTAAAAACTTTATAGTTCACGAATATTTTTGCTATTTTTAAAAAAATGCATGTAAATATTACGTACATCAAACAAACCAATTGACGAAAGCTTCAAATCATTATCAGCTTTCTGTGAAAAGGGGTGGGCCAAAATACCTTTTCGTCTTCCTCACTTTCTGGTCGACACCACCTAAATGCCCTCGTGTCCAAATCTTTAATGTAAAATGTGAGTTCCGACAAGTGTATATCACACGGTTCTCTGCTACTCCATATCAAGTCCTAATTATGCGCATCTTAAAAAATCCTCCTTAACATTTGGCGACCAGTGCAACTGTCTTCACGGTGTTATGTGCTGTTCTGTGACATCTTGTCCTGTTTTTACTTCCTCTTACGTAGTTGCACTGCATTTCAAACAATAGAATAACGCTGACGTCTTTCTTTCCAACGGCACATTTATTCTGCACTTATACAACAAGCAGACATTTTTTTTTAATATGAAATGTTTGCAATCTATTTCCAACTACATTACAATAGTTAATAACATCGAATTCTCAAAAAAAATTTTCTTCATTATTGCCAAACAACATTCACAAAACAAAACCAAATCTGTGGCGTCTATTACACTTTCACATATATGCTCGTGCCAAGTGATTTTTTATTTACAAATTTCTTTTTAAAGTAAATTATATTTTATGACGAAATTAAATTTGAAACATCTTAATACGAACCAAATAAAATCATGGAATGGATAATTTTATGAAACGGGGTTTTTTATTATTATTTACAAATATCATAATATGCATCATAACATTTTTCTATGCATTTTTAAGAACCCAATCTACAGAGTTAACTTAGAGCTAAGCAGCCATACTTAAAAAGAAATGTTCGCCATACTTAATGTTCGCAAATACTTAAAAGGAAATGTTCGCCATACTTAATGTTCGCAAATACTTGAAAGAAAATGTTCGCCATCTTAAAAGTCAAATTTTAATATAATGCTTCTTTTACATATTATAGGTCCTGCGTTTACGGTTTTATTGATATATGGAGAATAAGTCTTACTCAGCTTTTATCGGGTAACTTCCTGTTTCCCGAAAGCAAATGAAACATCTTTTCCTTAGGAAAACATGTTTGAAGGGGCATAATCCATCATGAACGATGGAAAAGGTGTTCTCGCGTTATCCTCGGTGATTAGGATCGGATTATCGCAAATGGCTGTTAAAGGATTAGTGAGCCAAATTTGATACAATCCAATTAGTTATGTTTGACATATTTTATGCTATAAAAGCTCTACATATCCATTATTTAAGGCAAAAAGTCCAGAATTTCAATTCCGTGCCATTCGAATTATATTATTAAACTACTGCGGCATAGTCGTTGCAGGAAATGCTGGTTTTTTACTAATACCACTAATGATCTGAATGTTTGTGAGACTGTTAGAAGTTAAATCCGTCGCCAGAATCAATCGAATCCACGTTGGTGTTGTAATGGATTTCTCATGTGTGGTTTTATATCCAAATTCAAAATAGATCCAGTTTGTCTTTTATGGTTTTATTTACACACACAACACCACTACGACACATATATTTACAAGTAAAAATCACATGGCTTATAGCCGGATCAAAATCTACACCCGCTAGGGGGTAGGGTCAGAAAGAATCTGAGGATGAATCCCTGCGGGGATGGGGATGACAGTTCTACTTTTCCCTTTTTGGGGATTACTGTAGTCAAGTTGCCACAGGTGTGGTGAGAAAAAAAAACCTCAAAATTATTGTACGATTTCGGAATTTCAATCTTCAATAACATTGGCATAACATATTAAGTTGACTGTTGATCAAATAAATTAAATTAAGCCTTTTCGATGCTTCGAACATATCCGTTTCTGAAAGTTTTGGGAGCGGGAATACTTTATCTTTCTGTTAAAGAGGTTTCCGTTTTTGTTTGTTTAAAATGTCACGATTTTGTGTTTCGATTCGCTAAAAGATCATCATGTATATTGCGCATACAAATTAAAACTGTCTTAGCCGACATTCTAAAATATAACTAATATTCATTGCAAGTTTGGAAGAAGTTTAATGTTGTCCTAATCCAAATTGGTCAAGAATACCTAGTCAACGACTCATGATAAGGATAAAGCGAGGCATAATCTGTTTGTTTAAAGCGAAATTGGAGCACGTAGGTAAAACCTAAGATAAAAATCTGACAGCTCCTATATATTAGGTAGGTTGTTTTCCTGCGAAACTGACCCACATTTGTGTTTGACTTTGAGGGAAGAAAAATCGAACGCTCTTGGACAGCCAGGTCAGCATCTACGAGTAGTTCGTAACTAAACTGCACATCCAACTTCCAGTTTTCTGAATGATTCTGGTTAAGAACACAGTTAAAAGACTGAATCCGTAATGTTTTCCATCTATTCTTATTCCTCCGCCATACTCTGCTTTAACCACCAGGCCAATAGCGAGCTGATTCAAGTCTTAACCTTAACCCAGACCCTTACCTTTAACCTTGAACCCAGTTCAGCGATATGAAGCTTGCTAACTTATCCAGCTTCTTCGAGATGTAAAGCCCTCTAAAACCTGTTCTTACATTTATGGAATTTCTACTTCATAAAAGTTTCATTTTTGAAATTTCATTTAAATGAGAAACTAGAAACACTTTACTTTAAATGACTAGAAACACCTGCCCTCTAAAAGCTTTTCGACTTTTTTCGCAAATGAGTAAAAAATGATGAAAGTATTGTCACCGTTAAAAAATTTGACTTCGTGAGTTTGATGCATTTCCACGTCTTAGATATATGAGACCGAAAAAAAATAATCTTTAGAATTATGTCGGTAATAATAAAGTCTGTCAGTGTGCATGTAAAGCTAACAAGCAAACAGAAACACTTTGAAACAGAATGAGCACGACGGATGGACTTTGTAAAGGTCAAAAATAGCAAATATATTACAAATTTTCAAACAAATCTGTCGGTGGGAAGAGTCTCTTTACCTGAGCACATGTTTGATTTTCTTAACTATTCTATGAAAAAAATGTGAACTATATTTCTTTCCATTTACTTGGTATTAATGTTTCGTTTGTATTATTTTCTAAAACAAATGATCACTTAGGTGTTTTAAAAATTCTGTTAACTAAAATAGGACCACAAAAAAGAATATTAATATCTTTAAAGAGTACGGAGTGAATAAAGCTGCACTAAATTAGCTATGTTTACCACCTTATGTTTTGCACCTCACAACTCAGAAAAGAAATAATATAAGAAAAGATATCTCTTTAAGAGAAATTATATTTCATAAAAATAAAATATTTTTGCAAAATTTTATATATTTCTCAAATAAACCTTTTCCGCTATTTACTTACTATGAAATTAAAAATGCAGGAATTTTCTTAGCAACAACATATAAATTAAGATTTAAATCTTAAAAATAAATTAAATAAATAAAAAATTAAGATCCATTTCGTTGTTTAAAATATATTTTTCCTTCCTGAACAGGATATCTCAATTTCTAGTATCGAGTAAAGTAGGTAAAAATAAACAATCCAATCGAATTTTTCAGAAAAAAAAGGTCATTATTTGATAAAAATCTCATCATTAATGGATCCACTCAAATTTCTTTGTTGTTTGTCGTTTTCAAATCTATCGAAACCTCCATATTAAGAAACAGAAATAAAAATAAATGCGTTTCCTGAAAGATAACAATTACTGCAAGCTTCCTCTGGCACTTTCAAACGAACAACTTGTTTCAGAAACTTGCTGATGGATATCGCGTCTCTTCCTGTTCGGAAGTTTTACCGGATTTGGCAATATTCTAGGTTCTTTGGAGAACGAAACAGTCAAAAATAAATGCTGAAAGTGAAATCTGACAGCTGAGAAGCGTTTGAATTGAGCGAGAATTCGTTCCTGACTGAATAGAAACTATTCTTTTCAATTTTGTGATATTGCGTCGGGTTTTTTCATTATTATTTTCTTTATTCCCTAAGATGAATTATTTGATATAATTCATCATAGGGAGCATATATTATTTTTATTATAAACATCTCAATTAATACACAGCCTAAGCGATGAATAAAGTACCAGTGGATATGATTCTTACTGTCTTCTGACATAGCATACTCAGTCTATTACTCGCTTAACATTTATGTTAAAAGATAAATGAAAACATCATAGACATTGTGATATCATGAAGGAGAAGCTCCATCATACAGCGGCAGCCACTAAAATCCCAGAGGCAAAAGCTCACAGCTGTAACTATCAGCACTTTCTATGCAACACTTTTAAGATACATTAAATCTAAAAGAAAAAAGGGGGAGGGCAAAGAATGCTAAAAAAAAGAGTTTTCACGAATTCCAAGAATTTTCTTGATGCTGAAAAAAAGTTTCGACTATCAATTATCGAAAATGACGACCAAAAAATTCAAAATGATTGAATTCTGATATTATATATTGTTTACAAAGTGGTATTGTTTCAAGGAAATAAATACGTTCACATCAATTAACTGACTTTGTTATTTTGTGCCTACACTTCGCTGAGTATAATTTCAACAATCAAACAAAAGACTATGTCTTTTTCTTAGAGAGAGGACTGAATGTGCGGAAGTTTTCCACGGTTTGACTGGTATCTCTAATCTCCAATATTAATAAAGATGAATGTCTGTCTGTCTGTCTGTTTGAGTGTCTGTTGGCGATGTACAGAACAGACCGTAGAACATAGAGCTACGAAACTTGGCACAGATATACTGGATGCTGAAGATGTGCTCCTCGGAGCCGTTTTTTTCCACATTTTGATTCAAATTTAAATTAGTTAAAAATTAAACCAAATTTCGTCGTTTTTTGCCAATAACTTCTGAATAAATTGATTGACAAAGAAAAATTTTATGTCATTTTAAAGGGCAAAACATTATCTTTCCAAACATATCAGATTTATTATTGTTGAAATTTTATCTATTTTTGATAAATTTTTAAAGTCATCGGAATTTTAAGGTCGTTGGTTGCGAGAGTAGAAATTGACGTAGGGGAGGCGGGGTGTAATAGCTGTAATGGCCGTGTGTATCTTCAAAACAAAATTATTATTGACGTAATCGCTTCGGCAGCACATATACTAAAAATGGAACGATACAGACACGCGATACATGACACGCAAAATGGTGAAGCATTGCACATTTTTAACACAGATCTGAGAAATGCGTTTAAGCTCCTAGCCTTAAAAAGTTTATTCTAAAATTACCCAAAAAAATTCTTTGAAAATCTCCCTAATATTAAAAATCACTTCATATAAATCGAAAGCGCTCCAGATCAATTTTATATAAATAATTCCTCTTTTTTCAGCATTCTTTGCCCTCCCCCTTTTTCCCTATGTTCCATGACAACTGCTTCAAACGTTTCCTCCTACGGATTGGATAGCGCAATAGACACGTTTTTCCCACTCTTTCACCTCGGGTTCGAGTCTCGCTTGTGTTTTGCCTTCGTTAGTGTCAACAAATACTTCGTCATATTTTCTCCCTCTTTTTTCACCTAAAAGGAAACATTAGATTTTAATTCTTCCAATACTCTCATTTAACGTTTGCTTATTTTATTTTATACTATTTTCTCAGTAATTTTTAAAAATTTCTTTTGAGTTTTAAAATTCTCTCCTCATTTAAATGTTTCTCAAATTTTACAAAATTTTTCTCCACAATGTTATTATCGGCGATTAATTAAGCCTAATAGATAGCTTTAGAATGACAAATTTTATTTTATTTTATTCATTGTAGTCATTGGTTTTAATCTTAATTATTAATCTTGGCTGTATACTGCTGAATGGTTATATGTGTTGTTATACTTTAATTTGCTCCGCAGAGAGAATAACTATTATCCAAACGTATGCCTGTTTTAGTTCATTTTTTATCATTTGCTATTATTAGCTATTATTTGACAATTTGTATTTTTATAGTTTTATAGATATTCAATTTTTTAGTGTGTGTTTGTTGTTTTGTTATGCGCAGAGTAATTATTCAAGATTTTTTTCATGCATTTCAATTCAATATTTTTTAAATTTAGGAATGGTTTTTTATTGACTAGATTTAAATGGTTTTCATGAATTTAGTTTTGCGTTTCATAAAATGTTGTCAATTCGCTTTTTTTACAGAAAAAACTTTATTAATTATTTTGAGTTTTAATTGTTACTGAATTCAAACTTTAAACAGACAACTGTATAAAACGAAAAAATAAAATGCTGATTTTTAAAGTTCGGGCGTTACTCAAAATAACTTTCAAAAACTGGGTTTAACAAATATTGTTAAAATAATTCAAATAGCAAATGTATTAAGTCAGATTAGACTTCACACCAATAAAAATTCAGCAAAAGTCCAATAGTTAGAGAAACCTGAATAAAATTAAAATGTATATATGTTAAGATAATTACTTTTGCAATATCGATTCGAGAAAATATATTGTGTAAAATATTGCTATTCCCTTAGTCCTTAAGACGTCGTATAATATCGCCTCAACATCTTTTTTCCATTTTCAGAATTAAAGTTTTTGTTTGTTCTACTTGAACGTCCTGTACCGTTTCAATGGGTAGAAATAACTACGCGTTCCTTCTTCAAATTATAACTAATATATTCAAATATAACTTTCCCTAACAAGGAATAGTTTTAAAGGAATTTGTTAAGTTTTTTCCTTTTATCCTATATTTTAGTTGTTGGACAGATTCAGGTCACAGAAACGAATAAATTTTGTATATGATCATTCCTTAATACAGAAAATTTGTCCAGTTTAGAACTACAATGGCGTATGGTCTCTGAAGAAGTATCGCCATTCTGGTTCTTTTCCATTTTGATTATATTTCTTACTTTCTAATTTTTCTTTTATGTGTTTTAATTATTTGAGAATTTCTGTCCTTTAATACTATAGTTTTTATTGATTAATTTTAGGAGAATTTTGGGGATGAAATCACTTGATGCTGCTGCGTTGAGCGCGCATAAAGGTGTATTGTTATCATTATTATTATTGTTGTTTGCTTTTTCTATTTCTTTTATATTTTTTCTTTTTAACTTGATTTTTGTTTTTCTATTATTTCCCTAGCAAGAGCTTGAAATTCTAGTCTACCGGAAATAATCTGAAAATCATAAAAATAGAATTACTTCGGATATGTAAAGCCGATTTTCTCTTTTCCTTTTATGTCTGGAATTCATTCCACTCAGTCAGATAATTTCTAATTTATTAGTATGCTGCCAAAGAAAATTATGCTGAATTGCAGTACTCTAGTTAATGAGTTTTTTGCTTCAATTATACTCATGCAGTAGTTGCTTCCTTACCAAAGTAACTGAAAGCAATAGTAATTTGGATTTTAGAACGGTTTGAAGACAGAAGTAGTAATCGAAAACATAAAAAGCAGTTGTCCGCAATGTAAATATAACAGACATTTAATATGTTAGGTATACGCGTTTAGAACTCATAATCAAAAATAGTTAATCCGATTTATTCCTTTGCTCAAATTATTTCTATCAAATTAGACTGTCAACGAAAATTATGCTTAACAACATCACAAGTTAATGAGTTTTTTTCGCGCTAATTAACGAATATTCATGTTCGAAACGTGCAAAAAGCAAGAAGAAAACGTCCCTCTTCTTTCCCTTATCGCACGCGTTTATATTCACGGTAATGTTCCATTCTACAAAGCTTGTTTAATGACACCATATGTTTCTTTTCTTTCGCGTATATTCTGTTAAAACCTACAATAACGTCTTTTATTATTTTCATAGAAAATTTGCTTTGAATATTCTTGTCTCTAATTGATGTAATTTGAAAGTAAAGACTTTGTCTCGCCCATCATCGCAGCGTTTTTTAATGGTAAAGATTTATAAAATTTAATTTATTCTTCGATTTTTGGCATCAGTATTGTTTTCATGTTTCACACGCATTAATCTCCAGCAATAATAAAGGAGAATGTGTGTGTGTTGGTCCTCTACAGGGCAGACCGCTGGACCTAGAGCTACGGAATTTGGCACAAACATACTTTGGAGTGTGGTAATGTACACCTCGGAGCCCCTTTTTTCAAAATGTTAATTAAAATTTTAATTAATTAAAAAATATGAGAAATTTTGGCGTTTTTCCTTAATAACTTTTGAACATATTACAGCAGAAAAACTCTCTTTACACCATCTCAAAGTGAAAAACATTGCCTTTTCAATGATATCAATTAAGTTGCCGTACAATTTTGCTCTAATTTTAACAATTTTTAGATATATTTTTTGCCATAATTTGCATTACTTTTCATTGTTGCAAGGTAATTCATACCGTTTCCATTGATTAAACAAATATTTAATTGCGTGTTTCTCTTTCATTGTTGAAAGGAGAGGTAATATCCTAATACATTTTGCTATCATTTTTTTAATCAAAATTTTTTGGAATCTGCAAACCAAGCTCTGAGAGATTTACGTATATTGAGAAATATATCCAGTAAGCCAAATGATTATGGTTGCTATGTTTTCATTCTTTTTCCAGCTAACATGCCCGCTGGCCATAAAATGTACTGCGCCCTTTGAACTTTGAAATCTAATGCATGTTTTGCAAGAGGAATAAGAAAGTGAAGATGGCGCCGACAACGTGCAATTAGATGTTACATGACATAATCAGTTATGTCATGTCTATGTCTACATAAATCTCCGTTAAGGACATTTATGTAGACATTAAACAGACCAGGTGCAAGGTCACTAAAAGAGCATGGATTAAATATCTGCCACAATCTGAAGTTTAAAATTACGTGGTTAAAGGAACCATGAATATAAAATGATACAAGATTCAATGAAATCATATTCCAGGCGAACAAGCTGGTCGCCGAGGGCGGTTAGTAGGTTAATAATATTAAAGTTAGTCACGTGACTAAATTGTTGAAAATTGTGCTCAGGCAATTGTGCCTTCTTTTTTAATAAAGTTTATTCATCTATGGAAAATATTCTTTGTTGTAGAGAACGCAGATTATTTCCCATACGGAAACAATACATCTACTTACCGAAGCGCTGCATAATGCTTCCCTGCATAAAAACTTTTAACGACCACATCTTTCAAGGTGTAAATTTTGAGAGTTCGATACCGTCTATGACAGATTTTAGACCAAATTCATCAAAGGTCCATTTATCGATCTCTGTCTCTGTGTATGTGAAGATGATATGTCAAAATTGTAGCAAGCTAGACGAGTGAAATATGGTAAGAGGCTTCTATAAACTGCAGTTCTGCGTCAAATTCTGGACCAAACTGATAAAAGGAAAGAGGTACTGTTCCAAAATACTTACTCAATTCTCTCTACCACACTAAGACGCTGAACATAAAATGTAACTTATTGTGGAAGTATGCCAGGAATTCAAGTAGAGAACACTTCCAAATTTTTTCACGCAAAATGTACTCGAAAATATTTTAACATAAAAGTAAAATTTGTAAAAATTAAAAGTCAGAAATCAAAATTTTTCCGAAGTAAATCAAAAATTTTAGTACTTTTGTTGTCGTTGTTATTATTACTAATTCAGGACTTAGTTAAATTTCCATAGAAAGTACCACAAGAGACAACGTGCAGGCAGTATCGGATTAAAAACTATTATGTATGGTGATGATGATGAATGAGGCTGAAGTACTCCGATTCTTGGTAAAGTCTATATTTTTTGTGCATTCCTCGAACTGGAAATGCATTCTTTAGAATAATTGTGGATTAGATCACCGAATCACTTACAAATTAGTTGAAATTTGATTTACAAAGAAAAGCGTGCCTTCCCCTCTACAATTAATTGTGCCAATTACTAACAACATTTTATTCTTTTCTGTTGTGAACAATTATTGTAATAACAGATTAGAACGGTGTTTTTTTAGTATTAATAAGGTTGGCTAAGGTTGGAAATCAAGAAGAGAACACTCCCACTTTTTTTCGCGCAAAATGTCAGACGCGCAAATGACTTATAAGTCAGAAACCAAACTTTTTCCGAGGTAAATCAAAACTTTTAGTACTTTTGTTGTCGTTGTCATTATTATTATTAATTCAGAACTTTATTATATTTCCATAGCAAGTACCACAAGAGATAAAGTTCAGGCAGTATCGGATTAAAAGCTATTACGTACGGTGATGATGATGTGAAATACATCACATAGCGTAACCAGGAGATAGTCTCAAAAAAATTAATTCTGATTAATGTTTTTACTTTCCCTAAAGCCGCAAATCGTGCGCTATTGCGTTGCATTGAAAACATTCAACAAGAATTTCTCAAATAAAATGGACACTATTTTTAATTAACTTTTTCCTGACTATATTTATAGCCTATGCTGTTTCCAGTGAGGCCTTTTCACAGACCAAAGCTATGAATGTGTTCCGTAATCTCTATTGTGTTATCTACAGCTTGCGGATGTATCAGATTTGAATAAATTATGAGGGGTTTTTTTTTAACTATGAAACGATAATACACAAATTTAATTCTGAAAATGACATATATTTTCACAATTGTTTCAGAAAAATGATAACATATTATGAAAAATATACTACTGCAATTCTAAATAAAAATATAGTTGTATATTTTGCAATTGATCTTGAGTAATAATTTTCGATGATTATCTTAGTTATTGTATTAAGAGCCTTTGTCTTTCAAAAACTTTTAATCTCCTACGGGATTCTACATTACCCAAGCGATGTCCCTCTTCAAATATTACCAAGGAAACAGTAGATTTCGACACAAACCATTAATTAATTTTTTGGATTAGATGAGATAATTGATGTTTAGTAATGTAAAAGCATTATTACATTTGGTTCCACATCTATGATTAAAACTCAATAAAATCTGGTGACATAAACATAGAAATTTTCAAGACCAAAATAAAAAAATTAGCAATATTGATGTCAAAGATAATATATATAACAGAAGCAAGTGTTCATAATGATATTTGGAGAATTCTAGTAGACTTAAAAATAAAATCGGTAGGTTATTTTTCTCAAACCCATGTCTTTACGTCCCATAAAATTGATCGTGGGCTGAAACTAATTTACTTTTAAAATGACCAAACAGGCTAATGCTAATCTTTAATCATTTATTCATTAGATGGTCCTTCCTTAGAAGACATCTTTGTCACGCAATGCACTAAAGAATGAAAATGACTTCCGTAACGATTTGTGATGATAGGAAAAATACATTATAGAAACACCTTAATTCAAGATATAGATGAACATCCATCTCATGTTTCACGATAATTCTAGATGTTCCATTTTTCTAAAAGCTTTGACAAAATGAAGTGTAGACACTTAATTTGAGAGAGGATTTTAAAAGGGCAGTAAAATTTCTTAATGCAAGCTATTTGAAGAGCCAACAAAAGACCCTAACAAATTTTTAGAAGGGTTTTGTTTCAAAGTTCAAGAACCAAATATAAATGAAGTTGTTCCCATAAAACATGTGAACATAACTAATCTTTGAAAAAGCTAATTAAAATAAAAGCTTCTTTATTGAGGGTATGTGTGAAGGTACTTTCTTTTTTATATATCACCGTAATGTACTTACAATTTAAAAATTTCTCTAATCTGTGTTGGACATTCTTCACAAAACACGAACAGTCTACATTCTTGAACTGGTGAAAATTCAAAGTTATATTTGTTATTCTTTTAAAAATTCCTCTTCAACTTTAAACAAATATTAAACGTGGATTTTTAGGGGAATTGCATAACTATTCATAACTTTCAAATGAAGTTTACACCATTGAATCTAACTAAAATATGATATTTAAGAGCATCGAAATTATATGCCACAAATCATTCCATTACTGAGCATTTTAAATGAATCTCATAACATAATGCCTCTCATGCGCTGAAAAGCACTTGGAATCCCTTTCCATGTCCTTTCAGGCGGGATTCAATAGTAAATATCATTTTAACGTAACAGTAAATATCATTATCAGTTAGCCTGGGAAATAGATACTTCTCCGTCTTAGAGAAAAGGTGATTACACCCATTAGCAACGGAGCGAAGCGTCAGACATTTTGGTAGTCATTTATTAATAGTTAGAGATGCTGAGAGAAGAACCGTAAAGTTTAAAGGCAAATATTGCCGATAAATTTGCGTTTCTGCTTTTATCTGATTTGATATTTGTTTGTATTCATAAAGTGAATTTTAATTATACACTTTTCTAGTGGAATAATATTTCTAAACTAGAAAATCACCCGTCATGGTTTGACGGGTGCAAATTGTCTCTTCATTCGAGAGATTTCCCTTCACATTTGACGTGTTTAAATAGATATATATGCGAGAGAAATGTTTAACATTGATTGAAAACAAATAAAATAAACATATGTATTATGACAGGAAATATTTTTTTTACATATTTCTTTATTCAAAAAGTCCTCTTGGTAAACAACATTTTGTGTGAAGTATTTTTCGTTGTTTAATAATTTTCCTTGTACTTCAGATGTCTTTGTGTAAATTTTAACGTGATTGGGAATCCTAGACCTTGAAAGTGAAACATAGAGCTGTCCATGTGAAAAGACAGGCTCATCGAGGTAAATTCCAACATGATCGAAAGTTTGCCCCTGCGATTTGTTGATAGTCATCGTGTCAGCTGGAATTAACGGGAACTGGTGGCGGTTGAGAACGAATGGTAGATTCACGTCACTGGTGGCTGATTTAATTTTTGGCAAGAAAACAACATCACCACGATTGCATTCAGATACAATTTTGCGTCCGAACTATATCATGCGCATGATATACCGCTGATGTAATTTACTACTTTCTATTAAAAACGGAAATTAATTTTAAATATAGGATTAATATAATTTAAAATTTCTCGGGAACTATTGATCATAGTGAGAAAAATTTTATATCAATCGTTAAAAAATTGCATTTCACTATTTTAGGGCTATTAAATTTGAAATTAGAAGCGACAATTACTCTTTTAAATTTAAAATGACTGAAATTTAGGTTCTCTAACAATGAAATAATGCTGTTTAATGTCTCGCAGTGCTATGGCGCGAATTTTATTGTTGGTGACGTCAGAGCGTTAGCGGAGGATCTGGGCTATTATATTAGTAATGTTATATAGGTTCAAATCAACAATTAATATGATTCGTATAGTAAGAAATCCATCCCTTATACTTTTGGCGTTTAATGGGCGAAGGCCTCCATATTAAAAGTGAACATCAAAACAACAAAGAAGGACTGAAAAGAATTGAACGTCAATTCATTACGCGCATTTAAATAATGAAATTAAGACAGTGTTTCAAGTTTGAACAAATATATTTATACACTGAATTGGAAGTTACTTTTGAACTAGAAGTGTGATAGATGCTAAGCTATTAAGTACTGCGCCGAAGTTAATTTCTTCGATCCTCGTCGTTTTCCAAATCTGAGTTAAAGATCATGTCTCACAATCACGTTCCTACCATTCCAGTAATTCAGTTAGTGAGAACGATCTAATTACGTTTCTTTATTCCAAGAGCAATAATCAAATTTATTAGTCTAATTAAGGGAATCCCCTTTTTGTGGGCTTTATAACAGATCGACCGTATCGTTTCTTACACAAATAGGGGTTTTTTTCTGAGTATACAATGAATGACATTTAGATGAAATTTTTCCTGTTTTAGCTAACTGTTCGGAATTTTTTATCTATCATCTTGTCCTTCAATGAGAGTTCCCTCAAAAGAGAGTAAAAATTTTGACAGTTTGCTATATTATTTGTTTTATCAAACGACTAGTTTTTTTAATTTTATAAGGAATATTTAGATACTCTACTAATAATTCAAAATAAGCAATAGTTTTTGCTAAAACATTGCAATTGAGTTCATACACAGTGCATTAACAGTACCCTATTAGCACAAGATATTGTACGATATCCTCACGATATTATTCGATATTCTGAATACCGCACAATATCGTGAGGATATCGTAGCAATATTGTACGGCATCTTGTGCTAATAGGGTACATATAACACTGTTTTCTGCATTTATGCGATAAATGTATTCAAATGCTCTTGATACTGGCGGCGACAGCGAATAATTTTTGTAAATTTATTCGCAAAATAAATCAGGAGGATGAAAATCCTGCGCTTTTATGAAATTTCTCTTATTTACTTCTTTTTCCTGAATTACTTTGCAATCCGTTCTGTGTTTAGCTATTAATCCTCTGAGCCCTATCCCGCCTCAAACGGCCTCATTCGACACAGGCCGGACTCAGGCAGTTTCGGGCGCCTGGGTGAAGAGAAACGGAGGATTTCCTTCTGATTTCATGAATGTGGGATTCCATTCAGGGAACAAAATGTCCACAAAAGGGTTTACCTATAAGGGGTAAGTGGTTTCGGTTTTACATCTAGGGGATTTTAAGGGTTCAAACACGTTAAAACTTAAAGTAAAATACTACTTAATAAACGAGGAGACTTCAAGATCAAATACCGAAAACATTTATTAAAACACTAGGGAGAATTTGCAAGGGGGAAAAAGATATATGTACAGAGAGTTAATGGTAATTTACATGAAGTCATAGTTAAAATGGAGCTAGGGGAATAGATGTTACAGGTTAAGATTAACAATTAAAGACTATAGGTTAAAGATTTAATATTGTAGAGCCATGAGAAAAGTTAGTCGTGACATTCCATTTACGATCGGCAGATCGGACATCTAACAGGTTTATTCTGGTACCCCCGGTTGGGTTGGTTTCCGCACGTCAACAACGGAACCCAACCCAACCGAGGGTACCAGAATAGACCCTTTAAACGCCAATAATAATTGATCAACAGAGAAGGTTAGAGAGAGATCATAGTGACTGCTGCGGTTCTGCTATCCTCGCTCTGAACTTGCGGTCGAGTTTTATTAGAGAAAAGATGGCGCTGCTTGTAGCAAAACTGTAGTTCCATCTATCGCCAAACAGATTAATTAATCTAGCTCTTACATTCTTGCAGTGATAGAATAAATACTTTACGGATAATTTCCTACATGAATGAAAATTTACTCCAGTCTTTGAGGCACTTGAATTCTGACTCTAGCCGGGTTCAGAGAGTTAAGTTGAATAACCCATTCAATGTTGGACCGCTAGATAGCGTTGCTGGAAATAAAGTGCCACTAACAGTTGTACAGGATAACTTATTTATTCAAGGATCATGGGTTATTACGACCCGGATATTGCCAAAATTCCGAATTGTTTTACTTTCTGAAATCAGAGTATACTTGATATTCGAAATGTGCATTCATTATCTTTCTCAAATTTTGCTTTTCAATATATATATCATTCATAGATTAATTATACGAGTTTAGCAGATGCATGGCAGATTATATATAATCGTCTATTTGCTTGCAACTCTGAAATGTTATTTATTATCATTAAACAAAAATTAACGGAAAGTATTGTAATTGGTAAAAAATTCGACCTTGAGATTTTGATGAATCTCCTCGGTTTATATTGTGACAAAATCGTCTTGTGGGTGTACGTGAATGCAATCCAATAAGCAGGATTTAAAAAATAAGGCTGTTTATTTTACAAGTATTCTAACATAAGAAACGTAGCACAAGTATTAAAACAGCACTTATAAGAATTCACAACAGAGATTACCATTAAATCTCAACACAGCACTCAAAGGCTTCTTGTTAGCTCACCAGCTTGCTTGCTGATCAAAATCCAACTAACTCTTCTTGCCATGAGAGCTTGCTTTTTTACTTTTTCAACAGGAAGTGATATATTTACGTAGGAAGTGACGTAATCTCCAGAAAGTTCATGAAGCCAGTAGAAATAGGTTGAAAATTCCTTTTGTCGCTAAAGTCGCAAACTTTTCCGCCAAGTCGTCAAAATTGTCGCCAAATTTATCGCGAAGTTTGTCGCCAAGATTAATATCTCAGGGAAACAACTTTATAGCTTTGTAACAATATTGTTGTATTTTAGGGATAGTTTTTTGAATAGTTGTTTGGCTTATGAAAATTCTTAATATGCCAGTCATTTTCTTCACTTTATAACACATTGCTGTTAATATGCAAACTTCCGTCTCTAATCTAAGACTTCAAGGGTTAAGTGGCGTTCCAAATTCTACATCAAAACGTTTTATTCATCATATTCAGCTTTCAGTTGATAACAATTAAAGCTATATAGCGACACCCAGAACTTAATCACCCTCTGTGCAAAGAAAGCAAGCTAAACTCAGCAATTTTTTTAAATGCTGAGTAAATAACTCAGTGTTCAAAAACATAAATTAATTTTTAAAAATTATACTTTTTGCTGATCCAATGAAATTGTTTGAAAATACAGAAAAGAACCCTTTATACGTCTTTCAAGAGACTAACGTAAAACGAAAATAACGTAAAATAAATGAAAGAACATTTAATGGAAATTTTAATAAACAACTTTCATTATTACAAATTCAATTCAAATTCATTTAAAAGTCATAGTTTTTTAAGATAGAAACTGCATAGAGCAGCAGTTCCCAACCTTTTTGGTTGTGCGGACCACCTGTTGTATAAAAAATATTTTGAGGTCCATTAACTAAATATTCAATTAAAAAAATGCAAACGTAATACTTATATACGCATATAATACATATATACAAAAACACATGCATAAAGAGATTCTCTCGGCTCTTTCTCTTCCAACGGTGGTAAGTTTTCTTCTTATTGTTTAATTTTTCTATGTTATATTTTGTTTTTATTCTAGATTTGTGTATTCGGATTTTTGGCTTTCGATTTTGTAATCGAACTTTTTGTGTATTTCATTTATTCCAGAATCTTCACGGCGGGTGCATTTTGAGGGGATAGCGACAAAATTTTTACGTTTCTACATACGTCGCTAGCAGAAAAAAGCACTTAATAATATCATAGGTGGGCTTCTCTTCCTGACGAGCGGCTTGCCATGATATTTTTTCAAATTATTAAAGTCTGTCTTTTGGTTCTTACATGTTTTTAATTTTTTGTCTTTTGTTTCTTATGTTTTGATAATATATATATATATATATGATCAAAACATAAGAATATTTTGATATATATATATATATATATATATTAATAAAAGAAAACATAGAAAGAAAACATGAAAAACACGTTGTAAAAGAAAAACGAAAATAATAATAAAAAGGAACAAAAACGCCAACGTCCGGGACGCGTCATCAGCAAGGGAAATCCCGAACGGGCGCAAGCAAAACATTCGGTGTTTTCTGAACACAAAACTCTAGCAATAATGCCAAAAAGAGTTTGTTTCCCCCGGAACACCGAAACAAAAACCAAGGTTTGAAAAAAAGCAAAAAACCCAAGTCCAATTGAGAAAGAAATAAAAATATAATAAAAGCCCAAGTCCATTAGAAACAAAACATATTAAGCCTAACCCCTAAACCAACAAAACAAAACAAAAACGAGAAAAAAAAGTGTCAACACTCACCCAAAAAGACGAAGAAAAGGTGTCATAACTCACCCAAAATCCACAATTGAAGAGACAATGCAGAACCACGCGGCACGAACTACCGTTTAAAAGTGCTGACGTGACCACGATTGAAGTGGAAAACAGTTAACTTTTAGCGGCATAGTTTTGGAAAATGTTTTACTAGGAGTGAGGAGTGAAGAGTCTTAGAAACCTTTTGTTATCAGTGAGGTGATAGGAGCTTTTTTCAGAGTATCAGTAGATAAGTAGACAAAAGAAAAAAAAAAACAAAATGAGACTAACTGTAAAATAGATCAGAGGTAAATAGAATAAAGGCAAAAATAGGAAGATGGGTTTTTTTTTACAGGACGCTGTAGAATAGAGGTAAAAAGAGAGAAATGGGAATTTTATTGGAATTAAGATTGTATTTGAAAAGTTCGATTTGTTTCTTCTTTGATTCTGAATTGTTACAAATATTTTTAATCCTTAGTAATTGGTGTAATATTGTGTTTTTAAAGATCTTAATAGAGATATTAGAATTACAAAAATTGAACCTATTAACATTAAATTTAAATTCATTTCTTTTGTCGTAGATGCTTAAATTTAATTCGTTTTGACAATCAATATCAAAATCAAGAAAAATAGCTTTAATATTATTATCGTTAGTCTTTGTTAATTTTAATTCTTCAAATTCATTGCATTGAATTGCATTTGTTTCTGGTTTTGTTTATTTTTGTATATGTTTGTATATATATATAGACTCTTGACTAGCGTTCTGCGGCCCATAGGTTGGGATCCGCTGGCATAATGAATTGAAAACAATGCTTAAATTTTAAAATTAAATATTTATCCTAAAAGTGAAAAAAATCATTCCTTTATTGATCTATCTTGGATACATTTATACATCTCTTACTTTATAAGATTTATGTGCATTCAGGTGGGTTTTTAGTTAGAAAAATATTACTCTTATTTTAAATTATTTTAATTAAAAATAACTTAAAATAATAGAAACTGAAAAATAACGACCGAGGTAGAAAATTTGAGAATTTTAGAAAGAGGGAAAACGACGCATAACCGAAGATTTGTGTCGTATAAAGGAAAGTACTTTATCATCACAATGGTTGCGAATGAATCGGGATTGTGACGAAACGACGTAAAAATCAGAACAATATAAACAGTCTGTTGGAAATTATACGCAGTTAACTTTCCTTCAGTCTCCTCATTCAATCTTCTAACAAATCACAAGCTATTGTGATGATGTCATGATGCAACACGTCACTGCGTCACGTCGTATATATCCCATGATTCCTTTCATGGAGAGCCGGTAAGAGGCTTAGTGATGTACTTTGAACTGTGCTTGTAAAATATCCTTTTAAGTCGGTGTCTTTCTGTTTAAAATAAACGATGATTAAACCACTTTCTCGAACTCTGCTAATTGCACTCTGCTAATTTCTCCTTCACTGTCCTTTACTATATGTCTTTTTGAATGCAGGAATGCTTATAACACTAATAGGCGGAATTATTTGAAAATGAGTTTTCTTTTTTTACCACTCGGTAAATTCTAATTTTTTAAAAACTTTTACAATTGCTTCTGGTGGTTTGTAAACAAGTGTTACGTGAAAATATGAACTGAAAGAAACTGGAACTAATTTTATTAGAAAAAACAGATTATATCCCTTCTCCAGTATCACATGTTTTGCAAATCTTGCCAATCGTGTCCGACAAATAGGATACTTTTGAGTAGTGGCAGGACACTTTAGGGATAACTGATTACTTTGAGAGATTCCTTCCCCATAGAATATGAAATAATTAAAGATAGGGAGTAGAGACAAGGAGAAAAAAGAGAAAATAAGGATTAACGAAAATATGAAGAGGAGGATGAACAAAGAAATATATAGATTCGATTGTCTGCTTGCTATTGGCTTTTCTGTAGGGAAATGCTTAATCAAGGGACTGAAAAGATGAGATAGTAATTGAGTAAATAGTATTAAGATATCTTGGAACATTCCCCTGATTAGATTAATTATAAGTGTAATTAATATATATATATATAGTAAATATTATCTTTAGCAGATAAATAAAAAGCCAAAATCTTAAATTCTAAAACTAATAACCAACTTTGAAAATTTGCAAAAACTTTAATTTTAACCATAATCTAATTATTTTAAACCAAGTAAATTAGAAAAATAACAATTAAACGTAAGAAAATATTCACATTAAGACTTAAAATAAAAGTTGTGCATATAATTATAACTAATAATACTTGAAAAAGACAATCCAAATTTTTGAAATTCCAACAATTAAAGTGGTTAGCTATAATTTGGACTAGCTCTCGATGTTAAAACAGATTTTACAGAGCAAACCATCCATGAAGCCTAATCGTTGAAACAAAGAGGGTAATCAACCCTATATATATGTATACATATATACATACATCAAAACAAACAAGAAACAAAAGACAAAAATTCAAAACCATACAAGAAACAAAGGACAAAAGAAGAAGACAAAAATTTTAATAAATTGGAAAAATATCATGGCGATCCGCTCGCCGGATATATATATATATATATATATATATATATATATATATATA
>BGPR01007440.1:49573-71180 GCA_013235015.1 Araneus ventricosus | reverse complement strand
CTTTACTTTTAACTTATTTAACATTATAATTAATTTTTTTTCACTCAAAATTATAATAAATCAATATAGTAAATTTTTAGGCGCCTTTGGATCAATGGCACCCCTGGGCCCATTGGATAAGATGGCTCTGGTTTCTACAGAAAACCACCTATTTAAGATTTTTTAACGTAGGCAAATTTCCACTTTATGTTCATTTATTTGATGAAAATAAGCTTTCAGATATTCAATAAGGCCAACTAAAGGCAAAAAGAGTCCTCTTTTTTTCATGGTTTTATGTAGGTATAAAGTTTGTTTTCCCAGAGGAAACAAATAAATTTCTTTGTAATGAATTTCGCAAAAATGGGACTAGTTACTCTGTCGAAATTTCTATATTTTTTTCTGTATGCTCTTTTTTTTCAAAATTGACAAAACCGAAAAAATATGAACGAAATTTTGAAGTGTATTGAAAATTATTGAGGGGGTTTCGACGAGAACCACGCCCGCGTAGAGCCAAGATTTCCGAGCTTTCGTTGTTTCGCCGATATAAAGAAATATATTTGTTATACAACTGATAAGACATCGATTTGGAGAACAAGTTGACAGAACTTAGAAAGAGGGACAGATGTTCGTACTCTATCAGTGAGAATCTCCAGTATCTCATTTGTAGTTTTCGACAAAGGAACGAAGAAACACTCTTTTATGAAAGAGAGCCGTTTACAATCGACAGTAGTTTACGGTATCGTCCCTTTAAGTGAACAATTCTGTAAACAGCTAACACTGTGTTGCGCACCGGGTACTTGCATCGGCATTTATCACGCGCTGTACAATAAGTGAAAGGCGAACGGCGCCACATAAGCTATATAAATACTGAGTTCCTTGCTTGAATGCCAAACTGAAAATTTTTGTTCTTTCTTGTGCTGCTGTTTTTGATTTTCTACGTTTTTCCAATCAATTTCGGTATTATTAGTTTAGTATTTAATTTCATTCACTTTTTGCATCTTCATTATGAGTAAAAGGAAGCGTGAGCTTACTAAAGAAGAACTCGAAGCAATTTTATTGGCTTCCGATGACAGTGTCAGCGACCTTTCAAGCGAAGATGATGGCTGGCCAGTAGATGATTCCTTAGCTGATGTTTCGTTTATTTTGAATAATGATCCTGGAGATGAAACAGACGAGAATAAGGCGAACGATGAGGAGGCAGCAAATAGTGCTTCAACTTTTAAACCGTCTTGGACGGAACAGATGGTAAATGGGCAAATTGATCTAAAACAGCATCAAAAATATGGCGGACGCCCTAAGCACAATTTACCTGTTGGATCTGAAGCAGGGGACTATTTTAAAATGCTTTTCACGAATGATATGTATGAAAAAATTGGTGAAAACACAAACAAATATGCAGAATTTGTAAAATCTGCTACCATTGACAAATGGGAACCTATTGGTATCAAAAAATGGCGATGGAAGCCAATTGAAGATATCGAGGAACTCTTCAGCTTCATAGACATAATACTCATTATGGGAATTGCCAAACTACCTAGAATAAAAGATTACTGGTCGTCTAATCCTATGCTTGGAAATGATAAAGTAAAACGTACAATGGCATGGGACAGGTTTGTGGACATCTACAGATTTTTCCATATTTCAGATCGGGAAAATGAAGTTTCACCAAATGATCCGTCATTTTATATGATGCGAAAGTTGGATCCTTTCATGTCATGTTTGCGGTCTAATTTCCAGATGCATTTTGAATCCTATCCCCATTTATCTCTAGATGAAGCGATGGTTAAGTACAAAGGCAGATTAGGCATAGTGCAATATATGCCTAATAAACCGGTAAAAAGAGGAATAAAAGTGTGGGCTTTATGTACGTCTTTCTTCGGATATGTGTACAACTTCGAGCCCTACTGTGGTAAAAGAGACAAACTTCCAAGGAATGATAATGGACTTGGATATAGTGTTGTGACTTTTTTAACTAAAAATCTTTCAAAAGGACATCATATATACATTGATAGGTTCTACACAAGCGTTGTGTTGATGAAAGATTTTCTACGCTAGTCTCTTTCGGAATCTACGCTAGTGGAACTGTAAATACAAACCGAAAATATTTACCGACAAATATAAAAAATGTAAAACTTGAGGATAATGGCTCATCAAAATGCTTCCAGTGCATTGAAGAGCCGAATTTAACATGCACTGTTTGGAAGGACAAAAAGGAAATTTTTCTTTTATCCAATGGTGCGAAGAACGAAATTACAACCGTCAAACGCAGAATTGGAGGAAATGTGTCCTATGTAATCTGCCCGAAAGTTATTGCAGATTATAATAAGTATATGGGCGGAGTTGACTTAGCAGATCAGTACAGAAAATATTATGATATCTCAAGAAAATCACGAAAGTGGTGGATATATATGTTTTGGTATTTATTGGATACTACTGTCAATAACGCATACTTAATCTATTCGACGACGAATTTTCCTTCAGAAAAGAAATCTAAAACACCCTTAGATTTCAGAATGTCTTTGATAGAGGCGATATTGAAAGAAAAGAGAATTGTTGAAACAGGTCCGCAACCTATTGTCAAAAATAAGTCTCATAAAAGAATAAAAATAGACGGGAGAAAAAAAGATGCATACGTTGCATTTCATTAAAAAGAAAAACAATTTCAAATAGAGCAATTGAGAGTTCATAGACTTGTGAAATTTGTCAAGTTTGTTTATGTGTGAACTGTTTCGGTCCTTATCATAATGAGCATCATTAGATTTTTATTTTACTATTGTTTGTTCTTTTTATGCTTTAACTGTTTATTGTCAATACTCCTCCCTGTATGCTAGCTGCGAATATGTTTTTTTATTTGTTGTATTTTACTGTGTTAATTTGTGACTTCCTGAATTCTTTTCCATTTCTTTTCTTTATTATTATTATTTTATTTTAATATTACATAACTATTAATCAAGAATTTGCGTATATGAAAGTTTGAAATTGTGTTAAAAATGTGCATAGGTTATTTTATCCTTTATATTATGAACCAGTGTACCTTGTATCGAATTGCTGTACTCGAATATCAACTTTGCAAGCATTCTTCGGAACTGCCAGTGGCTCGTAATTTATATGTCCACAAGGAAAGGTCAAATTACTTATTATTTTACTACCCTTTTTACTACTAAATGCAAGTATACAGCATTGTGCTGAAACATAATATTTTAATTATAAAATGTATGATATCTATTTCATCTTATCTTATGTTCTCAATCAATAATTTTCTGAATTATCTATAGAACAAGAAGAAATTTTTTCTATTTTTCATGGACGACTTGCAGTATTTAAATCTCACCTAAATCGGCTATTATTGGGACGTCCTATATTGAGAGAGAACATTGAAATTATATATAAATTGTATTGAGCTATGCATAAATTAACATTTTGTTACTGAATGAGTTGAAATATGATTTTCTCATATAATTTCTAAAATATATCTTTTGGTAAAATTAAGTGAAATTAAAATTGACAAAAAATTTTTAAGAATGCATAAATTATTTTGGAAATGTTTTTTGCTTTATGATATCCTAAATTTCATTTATTTAACATATTTTCTTATTTCAGTAATAAATGAAACTTTAAAAACGTATTATCTCATCTTTTCCTAAATTATTTCGCAGAATAAAAAAAGTAAACTTAATATAGAATGGCATTTTATCTACATTTGACAAAATATTGCTTTATTAATAGTTTTAAAGCTTAAAAAATCAAATAAAAAAATAAGGGTAATTTTGAATTGGATATCTCAAAATTTATTTAATATATTTAGAAGAAAACATTCATGCATGCATGTTTGGAAATATAATACACGGATTATTTTTAAAACAGTTCTGTGAAAAATACTGCACAGACCTCATAACGTTAATTTATAGGCAGAAAATCAGCACGAAAATCAATTTGCAAACAGCTTCATAATAAAGTAAAATGAAGTAAAATTCTTATGTTAAAAGCCAAAGAAATCTGTTATTTTCGATGTGTGGTATTTTCCCGTATTTAATTTATTTAACGGATTTTCTTCATATTTATTGAGAATTAGAGTTTTTTGAAATATAACACAGACACTTCTTAAAAAGAAGTTAACGCTGTGTTAGTAATACTGCAGGAAACTGTATTTTATAATCAGAAAATCATAATAAAAATCAATTAGTACAACACTCAACTGAAGTAAAATTCTTAAGCTAAAAGAAGCAGGAATGTATTCGAAATGTATTTCGATGTGAGATTTTATTTATTAAAAATCGGAATTTTTGAAAATATAATGCAGAATGTTTCGAATTATAAAATAATTTCTTTAGAAAAACAACTCTGCCACTTCTCAGTAATATAATAGAAAACCCCAAATAATATTTTATAATAAGGAAATAAGCCCAAAAAAATCAGTGAGCAGAATGCATTATACTGAAAAAAAATTGTGGAAACGAACAGAAGATTCTCATATTGAAACGTAAAGACAAACTCTCGATATGCCTTTCGACCCTGGCGGAAAACCGCGAAGAAGTCAATCAAAGTAGAAACGCTGACAGCTTTATTACCTTGAATAGCGGGGAGTGGAGTGGTGGGGTAAAGGCCACCCAGAATGGGATAGTCCCTTCCATGTGATATCCTCTCAGAAGTCTTCGGTGTTAAAGGAGCTGGGAAGAAAAAGTCCCCTCGGGATTAAAGAGTTAAGCGGCGAGTCTCCTATTTTGGGAACTTTTGATTAAGATTTTTTTTTCTCCACAAGTAATTAAGATACATTTTTTTTCATTGAATATTAAAGTATCTAGCTTCGTTGGTAATTTTTTCAAATGTTTGTAATGTAAATTCTATTTTTTTAAATTGTTCAAATTTAAGCAAAATTGCTTCTTTTTATTCATAAGAAAAATAATTAATTCGAGTGCAGGAGTTTAGAAACATTGAATATGAAAAACAATAGTTTTTTAAAGTCATAACAAAAAGGGTTCAATAAAAATAATTTAAAAGGGTTTTGCATTTGTTTATTTAGAAAGATCTTAAAATGGGAGACTTGGCTTTGTAAGGTCTTAGGCCAGTGATACTGGGTCCGATCAGATGATCAACAAGACAAAGCAATACAGCACATTAATATTTAATTATGTCTCTTGATTAATGTCGTTTATACAAGAATTTACACATAAAGAAATACATTCAAATAACTAGCATAACTCCGGATGATATCGTGAGAGTCATAAAATGTCCATAACTGTAATTACTCGCAGTTATCAGTGGTGAGTTCTCGTGAAATTGATAAGCGATCAATTCAGCAACTGACAAAGTTAAGTAAATAGTTCTAACTCAGGGTGAGTTGTAAGTCCGAAGGCCGGAAGAGGAAATTGAGGTAATCGACGCTCAATTAATCAACGTAACCACCGAGGGTTATTTGAGTTACCAAGTCGGTAATTTACAGTGAGGTATTCGACGCTCACTATGTTTCTAGCGATCCCCTAATGGAATGCTCTAATACATTACAGCTCTCCAAAGGAGCTCTCTAGCCAAAGGTTGGCTTCAATTCCACGGGGTCTAAGAACGCCCGTAACAAGTGCAGAATCTCGCGCCGAGATCTGACTTCTCAATCTTCTCCGATCTCGAGAATCGAGTCTCAAATCAATCTCCAAATCAATTCTCCATCGATCTCCTCTTTCTCTCCAAACTATAAACTCCTTCGCGTAGCCCCTATGAGGCGTGGCCGAAAATTTAAGTCTCAGGGATTTGTCGGGTTGTTTACTGCAACTTTCAACCACAAGCCTCGTTTTCTTTCTCCTCTGACCATTGGCCGAGGGTCGGAACTTTAAGCGTTCTTTTGACGGTCTCTGAGGTGGCCAACTCTAAGTGGGGTCTTTTGCTCGGCGGTTGCGCAATGTCGTTTGTAGTTTTATGACCCTAGATAAACATCGCGGCTCTTTCTCTTCTAGTCCTAAAAAGGGTTTGTGTGGGGCCTTTTCCTGTGGGAACTTCAGGGCGAGAGAAGACCTCACAGCTTGTTCTGACTAGCAGAATAAAGTCCTCATCCCTTTTGCACAAATGAACTCTCCTGTTTCTTATCCTGAACTCCTCTGTTTAGTCTTTACTGTTGAAGGTCAGACCCTTTGTTATTGACCACAGTAACCTCTCTTTTGTTGTTCAAGGTCAGGCAAGGTCAAAACAAGTGATACATTCCACTACGTTCTTAAGAATGTTCTAGAAAAAAAGTCTGATAAATTCTTGGTCAGCATTCTAAGCTAAGTGTTCAGTAAACGAGGTTCATTTTCAATAGAGAAATTTCTTTACTTTCATTTTAAAGCAAAAACTGTGCTTGACTATATGGAAACATTAGATTCGGACGAATTCTCAGCAGATGAGTGCAGTATCACTTGTTTGCCACCAGATCCTGGTCAGATAACTGATGACGAAAATTTTAATGAAAATTATTTAGATGAAGTAGAGCCAGTGGATGTACGCGGAGATTTCGAACTTAATTTAAAACGGCGTGAAACACTAGATATTTCAAGGAAGAAAATTGCATCGAAAAAGAGGAAGAGGTGTCTAAAAGAAAAATCTTTTTCAAGTGAATGACTTGAATAAAAGTCAAAACCAACGAAGAGCCTAAAAAATCGACAAAAAGGAAAAAACTGGTCAAACTAATTGATGCTATCAGGACAAACAAACAAAAAGAGCCAAAAAAGAAATCATATGTTTGAAAAAGAGTTGATAAATTAGCTCCAATTCAATCTAAAAAAACGCCGATTTTACAAGAGATTCACCTGAATTTGCAGGAAAATTCCTTACAAACTATTCAAAATGCATTTTGATTCTGATATCATGAATTTTATCTCAGAAGAAACTTTAAGGTACGCTGTGGCAATAATTGTACATTTTCATTATCTGAAAAGTTACTGGAAGTATTTCTCGGAATTATATTGTTTGGCGGATATCATCCCTTGCCTGAAGAAGATTTATATTTGAGCAATTCAGAAGATTGTAATCGACCCTTCACACAAAATGCCATGAGTAGGCAGAGATTTAGAGATATAAAGAAGTATCTCCATTTATGTGATAATAATTCAATCGATGGCTCTGACAAGTTGGCCAAAGTTGGATGTTTTACTGAGATGTTTTGCAAACAATTGCAGCAATTCGGAACATTTTCTGAATCTTTAAGCATTGACGAGAAAATGATCCTTTATACAGGCAGGCATTCTGAAAAAATCTACATGCGTGGAAAACCCAAAAAATTTGGTTACAAATTGTGGATTCTTGCTTCTTCTCAAGGTTATCCATTCAATTTACAAGTTTATGTGGGAAAAGAAGCAGTAGCCGAAGACAAAACTCCCACTGGAACAAGAGTTGTCTTGGATTTAATAGAATGCGTAGAAAACTGCAGAAGACACAAAGTGTATGTTGACAGTTTTTTCAACTCTCTGCCATTGCTTGAAGAAATGCGAAAAAGGGAATTCCGTCTAACTTGGAACGGTGATACAGAACCGTCTTCAGAACTGTCCTTAACAAGATAGTAAAGTTTGGGTGAGAAAAGAAAGAGGCACATCTGACTACGTTATAACAAAGGATATTTGTGTAGTAAAATGTAAAGACACTTAAGGTGCATGCTTAGCATTCAATTTAGAATGTATGGAGCCTATGGGGTGGTGCCAAAAATCTAGAAAGAAGATTGATTTGCCTCAACCAGGAATAGTTGGATCGTATAACAAAAATATGGGCGGTGTAGGTCTTCTTGATCGACTTTTGAGTTCTTACCGACCGAGAATAAAGGGTAAGAAATGGTGGTGGCCATTTTTCACCAACACTCTGAACATGCTGTGGTAGCGGCTTGGAGAATCCATCGCGAGATGATTGGACAAATGTCTCAATAAAGATTTTTACGAGATATTGTGAATGTGTTTGATGAAATCAGAGAGGCTGGAATCGTTGCCAATACATCGACTTGATCCACACGCACCAATGAACTCTAGCATACGCTTTGATGGTGTGAGTTATTTTATCACACAGGCTGGCAAGCAATCAAAGTATAATGTTGCAAAAGTCTTACTGTGGGTGTATGGTGTAAACAGTCCAAAACGCAGGATAATGGAAAATGAAGGTTTATTTACACATATGCAGGAAAACACGTAGAATAGGTACAGGAAACAATAGTTCTTGCACAGAGTACCAATGTAAACAGGCAACAATTCACAGGTAATAACAGTTCAGCATTTTGTTATCTAACAACACAAACAGTCAGCAAATAACTAGTAACGACAATAACTGCACTTTCAATAGCGCTCAGCTCACCGGCTTCCTAGCTCGCACTGCGGACGAACTTTAAAGACGTTCGCGCTCCAAGGCGATCCCAGTCGAACAACACCCCCTTTGTCATCCAAGTGCTCCCCGGCAGACTGTGACGTCACATGGAATTATCTAGTACATTCAAGCGTATCTTCTCTCCTAATGGAAATATCGAGAAGATTCCAGCACTTTTGAGATCCCATATTTCGTCGCCAAATTTGTCGCCAATTCGCCGTGGCTGCTGCTAGCCATCCCATACTTACCCCTGTAAAACTCTCTTCCCAACCATAAGACTCACATTGCTGGGAAGCAACTTTCCATGCTTGTAACAATAAATTTTGTCAAAAGAATACTCGCGTATGGTGCGAGAAATGTAACTTCATGGTACTCAAAAATTGCTTAGTCCCGTTCCATACAAAAATGACGGGAGGCTGTCTTTTCAAACAGCCGCTGATATTAAAGGCTACTTTACACGCGTGACACTTGTTTCTCGTAAGTTTCTAAGTTTAAGTAAGTTTTTTTTGTAACTTCTGTTGTTACTCTTTATCTCTAAAATAAGACATTAATTATGTTTTTAACATGTGTAGTTACCGAGATATAGAGGATCGCGTCACCAATTCATGCGTATTTTTGTCCAACTTTGCGACTTAGTAGTCGCTGAATTACAATTCCAATTTTCATATTTTTTGTAACTTCTGTCGTTACCCTTTATCTCTAAAATAACACATTAGTTATGTTTTAACATGTGCAGTTACCGAAATATAGAGAATCTCCCATACCAAATTTTGTGGCGCTTTGGCGTGTGAATCAATTTCCTTCCTGAGACCCCAATGGGAGGAACGTAGTCCTACATTAAAAATGTAGAAGAAAAAAGGAATTAAGCAGGTAAGAAAATTTACGAGTTCTTTATTTTATGGCTTGAATATATTTAATATGCATTTAAGGGATTGATAATTAACTTTATTAATAATATAAAAATAATTTTGGGATTTCTAACTTGATTTAGCAAGATATTAAAATAAAACATTCAATTCTCAACATTGTGGCGGAGATATCTTCGTTACACCCATTAGGCACCAAACCTCCAATTTTGGGACCATATCATATCTACCATTCAAATAAAGATTTTTTTTGAGAAATTTAAAGTACATATGATATATTGAACCTCAAAACATACAAAAATTCAAATTTTTTCGGTGCGGTTCATATAGCTGTGTTTAATGGGTTAAAACCATTTAGATTTTTCAGTGATACTAATTTTAAATTTAATTTTAATTTTTTTTAAAATTTTCCCCATGGTTGTTGAAATATGAGTCTGAATGGAAAAGGGAATCGAACAGTGGCGAATCAGGGGGGGGCTATCAGGGCCACAGCCCAAACCAACCAAATTCTTATTAAACATTATTGTATTTTCTTAAATTTCCCTCTTTTCTAAGAAATACATAAAAAACCATTTTAAACAGCTACTTTTCTGACATTGGGCTCGAAAGTCCTAATTGTGTAGTCGCATTTCCACTCAGTACTTGTGGCTTTGACGCGGTCAGAAGTTATTTCATTAACCAATTTTTTTATTAAATTACCAAGTATTATTGTTTTCATTATTCTGTGTCAGGCGTGGTAAATTTGGCAAATTAAAGTGTTTTTTGGTTCACTTTAACCTTGAGTTTGACATTCATCACGACGATACAAAGTTTTTATGACCTCAACCCCAAGGGCCTACGGATTTACTTCGTAACTCCCCCGGCCCCCCCCCCCCCCCGACCGGAATCCTAGATTCCGTCGGTTATGCCAAAGGTTGTGACTAACATATTGGGTTGGTCATAAGAATTCATATTTTATGTTACACACAATATTACGCATCCATACGATATTTAATTGGAATCATTGTCTTATGAATGATGAAAGCTGATTGCTGAAACGTCTAGGAAAGCTTATGAAATGAAAATGAATCCAATGTCAAGGTAGAAATAAATTATTCACCATGATTGTCGAAATATGAACCTGAAGAAGAAAAGGAAATTGAACGATTCCTCATTGCATATGTCCGACTACACACCTGCGGTTACACTAAAGTGTGTGACTAACAGAGGGGGTTGGCCATTAGTATTCATGTTCTAATGTTACACACTATATTGCGCATTCATACGATGATTAATTGGCATCATTATCCTAGTGCAATCGATTGAAAGCTAATTTCTGAAGGATGGATGAGACACTGCGTGGCAGGGGGTCCAAGAGAAGAACAAGACCTTTAACCATTCATGGCGATTTTATTTTTTGATATATAATTTCACAGTTATCAATCACAGAATATTTTCCAATATTTTAACGTACTTTACTGTCATTACAGCAGAGGACGTTTTGAACGTTTTCAAATTAAGGTGAAAGAGGAGTTTTTTAATATTTCTTATATAGGACACAGATAATGTCATTTAATTTTACTTTATAGTGACTGATTGAATAACTTGAGGAATTCAAAATTTTTGTCATTAACGCAAAAAGAATTTCGTCTATATGTAGAATGTATTTGAAACTTTCATATTTGAAAGCAAATTTTCAACAGTTTAGCAAGTTAATTGTCATCTCTATTAATAAAAAAGAAAAATGTGCGTGCGTGTGTTTGAATTGATTAAAAATTAAGCGAAATTTTGGCGTTTTTCCTCCGAACAAGCTGATCACCGAAGGCGGCTAGTATATAAATATTATGTACCGATCTTAATTACTTAATGTTTCCTCAGGTATTATAATTGAATATCGATAGAACGGTGTTTTAAGCACATTTGACAGGACCATGCAATATAAAAGTTTTAATATCTAAAAGAAAGGCGAATTTCAGGAGGAAATTTAAAGAAATTCCAAAAAATATTCCTGAAAATATTTTCTAGATTTTTCGGACTTTGCAAAGCAAGATTCATTAAAAGTATTTAAAACCAGTCATTAAAAGCTTTCGATGCATTATGCAAATATTTCTTACAGTTATATTTGATAGACAATTATTAATAACAGAATATCATTATCCTGAAATTGTATACATACATTTAAAGGATTCTATAATAGAATAGCGGTGACACGGCCTCTAACGCTTCGGGAATATGGGCGTGGCAACGACCCACCGGACCAGCCGCCACAGCGCGTGCGGGAAACAAGGGAGAGGGTAGCGGGTTCTAGAATTCGAAAAGTGCCGAAGAGAATTTTTGTTATCTCCGAAAGTTAAAGCATTTTGAGGTCTCTTCCTCATTTTGCGTACTTAATTTTTGAATTGAACAATATGATTAGAGTAGATCCCACTGCAAGGAAACGAAGGTTAGCAAGAGAGAGATTTGCACGATGGAGGGCGAGACAAAGCCAAGAGACATTAAAAAATTAGACAATTGATTCATCAGTTCTGCATTTCACGCTTTTTTACTTTCTCCTGTACGAAGTATACAAAGTATTGTAATCGTCAAAAAATTCGAACTCGAGATTTTGACGAATCTCCACGATTTAGACCTCCCTGAGTCCGAAAAACTCAATTTTGGAATCATGTCTGTCTGTCTGTCTGTGAACACGATAACTCGAAAACTATTAGAGCTACGGGGATGAAATTTGGTATGTGGTCTTTAAACACAATTTGTAGGTTTCTATCAGATTTTGGGCAAAATCCGTCAACTGGAAGTCTGTCTGTCTGAAGTCATGCGAACACTATAACTCAAAAACTTGAATAGCTAGATGGATGAAATTTGGTACACAGTTTTATCGTCATGAATGTAGGTCCGTATAAAATTTTGGGCCAAATCCGTCAAAGGGTTGACTGTCTGTCGGTCTGTATAATTTACTATAGAAACCAATCCGTTATCTCCACGCGCATGCGTACTGGAAGCAATCTTCTGTGCACGCTAAAGGAGCGAATTACGTCAGTTTGTCCTTGAGATTATGTCTGTATGTCTGTCTGTGTGTGTGTCTGTCTGTGAACACGATGACTCGAAAACTATTAGAGCTACGGGGATGAAATTTGGTATGTGGTCTTTAAACATAATTTGTAGGTTTCTATCAAATTTTGGACAAAATCGTTAACGGGAAGTCTGTGTGTCTGTATGTTCGCGGTCATGTGAATACTATAACTCAAAAACTTGGATAGCTAGATGGATAAAATTTGGCACACAGTTTTATCGTCATGAAAGTAGGTCCGTATAAAATCTTGGGCTAAATCCGTCAAAAAGAAGCTTTCAAATTGCATATTCAATTTCTTTTAATCCGATTCTCATGCGCATGCGTACGGGTAGCAATCTGTTATTGCTGTAAATTTTATTTACAACAATAAATAATGTTTTCAAACATGAATTGTAACAATTTTTTATTGTTGTAAATAAAATTCAAACCGATCTCATTATTTCAGCAAATCTTTTATACACGTTCTTCTGCAATTGTTACGGTTGTGGTAGTATAAATTGTTTTCTTGGGAATTCAATTCCAAAGCAGAATTTTCGCTTTAGTATTCATTGCATTGCCTATTTTATCGCACCTCCTTCAAAGTAATATTTTTTTGAAAGGTGGCAACAGATATTTGATTTCAGGTTTGTTTGTTTGTTTGTTTCACTTTCTCGTATATGAAGTATACAAAGAGAAAGTACTGTAATCGTCAAAAAAATTCGAACTCGAGATTTTGACGAATCTCCACTTAGAAAGTATACGAGAAAGTTTAGGGGAGGCCACTCCCGCTGGTTTATTTCGTAAATACTCTGCCAATGTTCATGAGATTTTCTACTACAGCTTTCATTATTAAATTTGTGACAATCAGATCTGAGATATTGTTGGCAAGCTAAAAGCCCGCTTGAGACGGGCGCAAATCTTCTAGTTTCTTATAATTACGGATCTTAAGTTTTTTTATTCCTGGTTTGTTTTAAACAGATGATAAAATTTCAAAAAATTTAACATTAGTCACTGCCATTTCCAGTTTTGTAACCGTATTTTACAAGTAACATTTACAATAGTGAAATTGGAGGGTGATCAAAGGCTTTGAGTCTCCAATTCAGCGGTTCTCTTTTAAAAACAGCATGCATTTTTTTTATGATTAAATATTTTGCACAATTGTTCTTGTTAATGAAAACCATATGGATAAATATTATGAAAATTACGTGATAAGACAGCCAAAGATTGATATCTGCGACTTTTTATCGATAAATTAAATCAATCTTTAGTGATAAATATTTTTTTTACTCCTGATTTTGAAATATTTTATAGAAGACTCTAAATCGTTTGTACCTCTGCTTCCTTTTGATTGAATGATGTATTTTCAAATTTGATCTTAACTTATCATCATAAATTATCGGATCCATTTCAAAAGTTAATAAAAAAAACTAATAATGTTGGAACTACTGTGTTTTTTTAAATAAGAGAGCAAATAAAATTCTTTTTAAATAGGTGGCCTGCCATTACGGCGTTCTAAATTTGCTACAGCGAGAGATTTCCATACGCAATGGCTACCTATCTGCAGAAGACGATGCGCGTTTTCTGGTTTCCTTTTTTAGTTTTTCTTGAATATCTCGAAAAACATTCAGTTTTCACACTACATGTGAATTAACTAATTAAAGAGCATAAAATTCCCTACAAAAACATGCTGTTGTTATTCTTCTAATTTTAATAGTGTCGCAGATAATGGCTCTCAAAATTGGGATATGTCCAATAATTTGCGACCACCGTAACGGAGAGTTACCTATCTGGAAAAAAAACCCTTTTAAAATGTGCTCCTATTTTTTAAAAACCGAAACTGTAACATTATTAATTTTTTTAAAAAATCTTAATCTTTACATTTTATCTTTAATCAAAACTTCGTTGTAAGCTCATTTGCTCACTTGCAAAAGCTTAATTTAGTTTTAGTATAAACGCATTCTAAACAAAAAAAAGTGTCTGGAATGGTTCAGAAATATTTAATAACGGTTCACTTAATCGACATTTTATTGTAAATAACATACACCTTTTGAAAAACTTCGTTAAGAACAATTTCGTTTGAAATCTACGTTTTGTAAACTTAACGAAACTCAAATTTGTAACATTATTAGTTTTTTTTATTAATTTTTAAAATGTGTCCAATAATTTATGACCACCCCGTATATTAAAATCTTAATCTTTAGCATTTTATCTTATCTTTAATCAAAACTTCGTTGTAAGCTCATTTGCTTACTTGCAAAAGCTTAATTTAGTTTTTTAGTAGCAAACTTACTAAACAAAAAATAAGTAGTTGGAATGGTTCAGAAATATTTAATAACGGTTCACTTAATCGACATTTTATTGTAAATAACATACACCTTTTGAAAAAACTTCGTTAAGAACAATTTCGTTTCAAAACTACGTTTTGTAAAATTAACGAAACTCAAATTTGTTGTAATACGAACGACGTAATTCTTTAACATGGAACGCAAACGATTTGTACGACTCGTATAATCTACTCTAATTCATTTTTCGGATAGCTGTGTGCCGTGGAGCATTTGAAGTGGGGGAAAAAAGTGTCCGGCGTGTTATTTCAAATGTTCCATAAACCCTGCCCCAATGCCTGTTCAAGGCCTCCCAAGCAAGGTCACTTCGTTCCCGTTGGCTGGCCTTAGAAATGAATGGTTATTCATCATTTTTTTAATTATTATTATTTTTATAGACTTGGAAAGAAACTGAATAATTATTTTGACAGAAATATTGCATTTTCCTCTTTTTAAGTAAAGACAAATATATCCCTTATTAAGTCAACATATTACAGTAGAGTCTCGATAATTCGAGTCTCGATTGTTCGAGTTTTCCATAAATTCGAGTTAGTGAAAAAAAAAACAGTTTAGCTTCCAAATAATGACCAACCCATACACAACACGTGAAAGAATTACTGCATCTGGTTTTTATTGTTGTCCGACAGGTCATATGTCCACTGCGCACCCCGAAGCCACCTGCAGAAATGCCCCCTCCCAAAGAAAACGGTATATATGTAAGATCCATATATAGGAGCAATGTGTTTAAACAAAAAACAATCGACAATTATTTTAAGCTATAATTAACCTGTTGCTATCAGCAGTTATATTATAATATGTAAGTACACTTTTCATTTAAATAAACTACACTGAAATTTAAAAACTGCTTTATTTATTTATTAAATTTTATGATTTCGATAGTTCGAGGTAGTTCCGGTCTCGTCCACCTCGAATTATCGAGACTCTATTGTATAGATAAAACGGAGCGATTTTTTTCATTAGCTGAAATCATCAAAATTGATATTTATATTATCAATCTTGATCACTGATAGTAGAACAGGTGAGGGGGAACTAACTTCATCTGAATTTCTGATTTACAACAAAAGAAATAAATAAAAATATAAATAAAGTAAAGCACCGTTTATACGTCGTTTCATCACAGTTCCGATTCATTCGTATTCATTACAATGATAAAGCACTTCGTTTATACGACGCAAAGCTTCGGTTATACGTCGTTTTTCCGCTTTCTAAAATGCGAAAGTTTCATCTTTTCTAGTGTGTGAATCCTGATAAAGATATCATAACTTCGAAACTATTCACAATTGATGAATTAACCCTTTGCGGCGCAAGGCATTAATTTTTTTTAATATGATGAAAAACATCATGAATGGGTTTAGTTTATTGTCTAGACATAGAATCTACAAAAAAATCTTTTTTTAAAAAGGAGGGGGGGTCGTCCCCCTTTGGAGTCACCCCCTCATATGAGAACCCCCTTAGAAACAGCCACTTTGATACACTCTGAACTATGAATCGTGAAGAAAATCATAAATTAAAACTTCAAGAATATTGGAGGAAAATTTTCGAGTTAATTTGTTAAAATTCTAAACGTCCAGAACTGAAAAAATGTCTTATATCCGAGTTAAGGAATTTTCCCAAACTTTATCTCTAATAATTCCTATTCCGATACGAAATTTCGTGAGGCTGCTACATACATTCTAAAATGAGTGCTATTAGCCCCATCCTAAACCTATTATTTTCCATTTATAGTTGAATTTAACGGTTGAGAAGCGAGTGAAATAAGGTGCGCCATCAGCTGGCACACTGCTCAGCAAAGGGTTAATAGAAGACAAATTGCCTGGTGCTAATGTAAGCGACGACGAAGAAATTATTCCACCTTCCTTTAAAGACGCAATGGGCTCCATATAAAAACTTCGAACTTACTTCTTTTGTCAAAAGAATAGTGAAAGAAACATTCAATGAACATAATTCGATTCATAGTGATATACAGTGGAGTCTCCCTATGACGAAATCGCTTGGTTCCAATTGAAAAATTCGTTATAGAGAAAATTTCGTTATACGGAGATTAGAGATTTTTGCAGTTATTTAAGTAAATGTTACAAACTTTTCAATAGGTGCGATAAGTTCAGACGTATTTAATTATGATTTTCAATTCAAAATGGAGTAATATATATATACAGTGAAACCTCTTCGAACGGCCACCCCTGCATAGCGGCCACCCCTCTTAACGGCCAATTTTTCGTGGCACGGATTTTTCGACCCTTAGACCTAATGTTAAAATAACCCCTAGCAACGGCCACCCAACCCCTCTGAACGGCCGCCGGGTGGGTTCGCCCATAGCATTTAACAAACGCATCGGTTAGAGATTCACTTTTTAAACAGGAAAACGAACTTGAAAAAATGTTTTTTTCTCCCGAGAAGGGTAAAATCTTAAAACAGTCACAAATTGTATCCTTTTTTCAAAAAATGTAAAAAATTATTAAATAAAGTACCATTTTCTCTTTAGATAAGTCTCAAACTTCATTTTAAATAAGAAATATGTGTCAGACTTGTTTATATTATGTATTATAGCAATTATCTTGTAATTGTAACGAAAACCCTTTAGAGCGGCCACCCCCTCTGAACGGCCAATTTTTCTCCGAACGGAGGGGTGGCCGCTCAGAGAGGTTTCACTGTATTATAAATTTGTTAAAATTATACTAATTGTTATTGTATAAATAAAATGCTCAAAAGTGAAGACAATTCACCAATTTAGAGAATAATATGTACTAGTATGTATTTAAGTTTATTTTACTTGAAAAATTCCGTTATTTTACATTGCTTTGCATTTCGTGATGCTAAATTTTCATAAAAATTTTCACATTTTAAGAGTGAGTGGTTCCAGAAACAGACACGAGTGAGCGAATTGGTTGCACAGAAACTATCAACTTTCTTCAAAAGTGACAAAAATCGAAAAGATAAACCTCTGAAAAAATTCGTTTTAGGGAGACAACCACTTCGTTATATGGAGAATATTTTGAATGTTATTTAACATTCCGATTAAAAATTTCGTTATAGGGAGAAATTCGTTGTAGAGAGACTTCGTTGTAGGGAGACTCTACTGTACTTAATGCTCACAGACAATCAGCACGTCAGATGACGGTTAAAAATTTCCTTAATTAAACGCCTACCCGCATGCAAGTAAAACGTATAAGTTATATATAATTAGTACTCAAGATGCAATAAAGGTATGATTTTTCTTACTTTTATAATAAATGTTTAATTTTAAAATTTAAATATTGATTTCCATGCTATGTAGTATTATACTAGTACCATCTTAAGAAACTTTAAAATTAATACTTTTAAATGAATTTGAATTAGTAGCATTGCATTCGTAATAATCAGTGTTTTTTTTATTAAAATTTCGATTTTATGTCTTTTCATTTATACGTCGTTTTATGTCAGTCCCTCGAAAGACGCATAAACGGTGCTTGACTGTAATATGTATTAAGCCGGGTCTGTTTCCTTAGCACGAACATTAAAACGAACCGTTGAAATCTATATATTTAAAATAATTGGCAAAACCATATGAGCAGTCCCCCAGCCCCAACCACTCGATCGATTTCGAGAGTTTTTGTTTTATATGAAAGCTTATGATGTCCACATACGTTATCAATGGTCTCCTCATCTCCACCACCCTCCATTTCTGAGATATGTCGCAAAGCAAAACTGTGGCAGAGTCCCTCATCCTATGCAACCCCAATTTATTTCGCCATATTGAAAGCATAGCAACAGGCTATTAATATTACGGCGAGCAGCTGGTCACCGAAAGCGGCTAGTAATTAATTAATTAAATAGAAAAATAAAAAACCTTTTGTTTGGAGTAAAATCTGTGAGACTTTCGTTTCGTTATAAGAATTTTTTTTTTTTTTTTTTTTTTTTTTTTGCTCTTAGTGGGATAACAAAAACATAAATTTGGTCCTCTGCATTAGTTATAGCTTTATATTTGGTTACACATAAATTGCAAAAAAATATTTCAGAATGAATAATTACTTGATACAGCAGTAGTATTGATTTTTAAGTAAAATTTTGTTTTTCAAAAATTAATTTAAATACTTTCACCGTCGTTCCACCTGGGGGCACAACGAGTACGTGGATAAAAAGCTGCCGTATAAGTAAGCGAGCTCTCTCTCCTGGGCGTGGGTGAAATAGTGATGGTGTGGCTTTTAGGGACCATCACAAATGATGGGTCGTAATCCCGTAAATGCAAACAGAGTGGCGCAGTGGAAAAGTGCTGAGCCCATAACCCAGAGGTCCGTTGACATACCCCCCTAATTGGGGGGGAGTCGTCGCATGTGCTATAATGCGAAGGCCATAGTGCCCGATTATTGTCGTGGCGGCCGGCTATTCATATTCAACATATGGCCAAGTGCTGGGACGAGGTGATTCTTGTGTGATACAATTACCTTCAAAATCTAAAGAACGAACTTTATTTTGTTTCTTTTTTGTAGTATGTTTTAAAATAAAGTTGTTAGGCATTAAATGGTGTTTAAAATTACTCAGAAGTCCAAAATGCTGAGTCGTTGCTTCTCCAAGCCTACTGGTGATTTAAAAAAGTTGAAATTACAAATGGAAACTAAGCTACAGACTGTAATTTCAGCCGCCAAATATATAGAAAGTTTACCTATATACTGAGTTTTCAACACAATCCAGCGTGACAAGATTCCGTAACCTACAGATGAGACTCCTGATAGCTTTTTAATATTTTCGGTCTTAACTATCATAGATTGTAATATTGTTGTTCACAGAATCGGATAATAGCTTTTGAAGTTGGATTTTTTCTTTTTTGAGCTAAAAAAAAAAGATTCGAGTAAATTAAATACTTATACATCAAAAAGGATATTTGACGGTATATTAATTTCAAAATCACAGCCGAGTTATAATATCGTTATTAGAACACAATAAACGAGCGGGAATGTTCGTCCCTCGGTTTTCTTGCATACTTCTACAATCAGTGGCGGCGAGTCAGAAGGGGGGAGAGACGAGAGGAGGCGGTCGCCCCCCTTTTTGCGGGAAAAATTAAAGTTTTATTTCATTTTAACTTCCTAAAACTATAAATTATTAAAAAAAAATAGTGTTCGGAAAGTTAGCTAATTTGTAACTAAATCTTTAATTTTTATTTTGTACCCCCTATACTTCCGGGTACTTTTAAGCTGGACATTCACGACAAGGCTATTCTACTCCATTTGACCAATGACCAGTTTGGTGCCACCCTATTAAGCCGACCCATTTCGGTGGGTCATTTACGAAGGATTCAAAACGCATTACCCCCGCCTAATCCTCCTCCCTCCTTCAAAACGGGACCCCCTCCCACACGGGTGGTTTTCGCTTTTCGGAGAAAGCATCCTCCCTCCTCAAAGGATCGTATTTCACTTTTATGGCCGAACGGTCTGAATGGAAAACAAACGATGTTGGATTTCCAAATTTGCCTCTAGCTCTACGCCAATTCTCATCGGATTTTTACATTAACAAAGGGTTTTGGAACACAGTGATCTGAAGCTGGGCATTCACGAAAAAGAAAGGCTAAGCAATTTTCCCCAACAACTGGTTAGTATTCCACTTATTTTAGTCGAAAATTTAAGAAAACATTCACGGATGTTCCAAAGTTTGTTTTGAGACAAGGTTCAAAGTCCCAGAATTACACCCACTCATACTCCTCCTCCCCCACACGGCGTATTTCCAATTTCACTTTCAACATGATCTAGCCTCGTCGCGGGGTCCCAGTCTAGGCAAAACTATTGTTTTCCCTCTACCCTCGCAACGAGGTCCTCAAATCGCCACCCGGCCATTCCAGTCAGCTTTCAAACTATTCGGAATTCCATCACTTTCATCCATTCGAGCCAATTTTCATCGCTTTTTAAAACTGACGATTGGTTTGTCCTTCCCGTGTTCCAAAAATTCCACAGTGGAGCAGCGGTGAATGGCCCGCTTAAAAAAAGTGGAGTAGCCTAGTGGTGCATGACCCGCTTTACATGTCTCCCCCCTTCCACTTTTTTCACTCAATCGCCACCGCCGTATTTCGTGTTTCGCCGTGTAGGGGACAGAATCGATTATGTATTCTGAATATCTTGTGTTCGACCGCCTAGATCCAAAATTTGATACAGATCTAGAATTATGATGTAAAGACCGAAAACCAGATTTCACTAAGCGAAAGTGACCAACTTTTTTGCATTGAAAAGAAGGAGACAAATAAATTGAAGAAAAAAATATCGTAAATAAAAGTAATATTTTATTCATTGCAACAATAATACAGAATATGATAAATGTATAATAAAAACATGCAGGAGAACAATTTTCGAGGAAGGACAGAGCTAACAAAAGAAGGAGTGTCCTCCCTATAGCAGGACGGTTGGTCACCTTAATTAAGTTTGCTCGTTCCTTTTTTAAGAGTGTGTGCGTTCAAATACAGAACGCCGCCCCATGCCCCCGTACCTGAAACCATTACGGCAACTGAACCGGTTGGATGGACATAGGACAAATATTGCTGTGTTCAAATACACAGGGACAAACAAACAGACAGATAGTCTACCCATCGATGGATTTGGTAAAAAAATTTAACGCAGATCCACAAGTTTGGTGTAAAGACCATAAACTAAAATTCACCCATCTATCTTATTCCGTTTCTAGTTATCACGTTCGCATGTACTCGAAAAAACAGTCGACCTTTTAATTGATTAGCTCAAGAATTAACATAGATTTATAATTCTGATGACAAAAACCGTATGCTAAATTTCGCCTATCTAGATTGCTGCGTTTTTGGGTTTCGTGTTCACAAACGCAGAATATATAATTCTAAAAATTCTGCGTTTTGGGGTTTCGTGTTCACAAACGCAGAATATATAATTCTAAAAAGTCTGCGTTTTGGGGTTTCGTGTTCATAAACGCAGAATATATAATTCTAAAAATTCTGCGTTTTTGGGTTTCGTGTTCACAAACGCAGAATATATAATTCTAAAAATTCTGCGTTTTGGGGTTTCATGTTCATAAACGCAGAATATATAATTCTAAAAATTCTACGTTTTGGGGTTTCGTGTTCACAAACGCAGAATATATAATTCTAAAAATTCTGC
>BGPR01007440.1:0-49563 GCA_013235015.1 Araneus ventricosus | reverse complement strand
TCGTGTTCACAAACGCAGAATATATAATTCTAAAAATTCTGCGTTTTGGGGTTTCATGTTCACAAACGCAGAATATATAATTCTAAAAATTCTGCGTTTTGGGGTTTCATGTTCACAAACGCAGAATATATCATTCCAAAAAATTTTTTCGGAATTGGGGAGGTCTAAAACGTGATGATCATCAAATTCTGAAGGTCGAATTTTTGTACAGCAGCAATACTATACTTATACTTCCTCTTTGTATACATCATATTCGAGGAAGTGAAAAAGAGGCGTTAATTTAAAAAAAAATCTTTAAAAAAGCGTTTTATGCAAAATCTCACGCATTGCTACATTTTCAAACACTGCTCACTGCTACATTCACTCATTGCTACATTTTGTAATGACCGAAAGCTAAAAAATAATACAGTAGACTCTCGATTAACCGGGATCGGATTATCCGGGACGACCCCAAAAGATTTGCAGGGAAAAATTTTAGAAGATTTGAGAAAGTTAGACTGTTCTGAAAATGAGGATGAAGAAGCAGTGGAAAATGGATTAACGAAGATTCGACTTTGGAATGTTGCGAAGTTTTGAGTGACGATGATATTGCGTCTCGTGTAACTTGTGGTTCAGAGGGAACAAGGAATTTCGAAGAAAGTCCTGAAAGTGATGAGGAAAATTTTGTGACTCATCAAAAATTAAGTCTCGGTGACGCATTAGTACACACTGAGACGTTACTTAATTACTTGGAGCAAGAAGATGAAACCACGCCTGCAGAAAAAAACGATATTGAGAAATCTGCGTAGTATAATTCGTCGAAGAGTAAATGAAAAACAAAAACAGACTTCTATCATTTCATTCTTCACAAAACAGTGAGGTAAACTACATCTCTGTTTTTCTTTTTAATTGTACGAATTGTAAATCTAAATAACATCAAAATTTCTTCTTAATTCTTTTTCTTTTGTATTAATTAAACTATTAATGTCTTATTGTATAATAATTTTACATTTTCTATCATTTCTCCAAAATATTTCATCAAAGTTTGCATAAATTGAATTATCCGGGATATTCGCTTATCCGGAACGAAGCATTTCCCGACCATCCCGGTTAATCGAGAGTCTACTGTATAATGCATTCATTTAAGTCCATCTGTCGTATAGCAATTTGGCAATCCATGGGTGAAAATTTTTTACAGATATATAACATTACATTATGTAAGCAACATTGTCAATAAGTACTTAAGACCGTCTTGTTACTTTTATCGTTCAGCTATTATCAAACTCATAGGAAACCCTGAGCAAACGCAACAGTGAAGTAATAAATTATCTTCAAAGTCTAGTGCGTAAGGTCAATTAGTTTTTTTTCTGAGTTCCGCCGATAACATTCTACATATTAAATAAGAACAACGACCCTTGACATTCAAAATATCACAAACCGGGTGATTGATTTAATTAACGCTTTTCTCGGTCAATTTAACCGATTCAAAAAGATTCTTAGAAAACAGTCAAACTGGAATAGAACGACACTTATATTTTCTTTCTTCCTCAAAATTTAACGGATGGTTACACGCGTCACTTTAAAAGAAAATGTGCCATTTTGATTGAACGGAAATTACATAACGATTATATGGCGAAGGGAAAGAAAAGGTGCTCAGTGGAGTGTATTTTCATTATTGATTTGCAATGTAGAATTTCTGAGAAAATGGCGCTTGATGCATTTAAAAAATGCGAGAAGTTAAATTTAGGATAAAGCAGAATGAGATAATTTAATCAGCAATTTGCAACTTTTTTGAAAATGGCACTTGGCGCAACTAAAACCAGCGGGAGTGGCCTCCCCTAAACTTTCTCGTATACTTTCCCAAAAAGGTGCTGTTTCCCCTCCCACCACGTGGATAAATTAGAAGACCACATACCAAATTTCAATTATCTAATGTAAGTTACTAAAAGATTTGCTCACACCTAAGCAGCCTTTTAGCTTGCCAGCAGTATCTCTGATCTGTTTGTTACAAATTTACTACCGATAGTTGTAGTTGAAAATATCATGCACATTGGCAGAGTGCTTAAGAAATTAAAAAAGCATGAAAAACAGAACTGATGAATCAATTGACACTAATTTTGGTTTGTTACTTTATAACTTTACTTTTAACAACTACTCTCGTTCTGTCACAGTAAAAATATTGCAAAATCCACTCAGAAAAAAAATGCATTACGAAATTTACAAAATAAAACTAACCGCAATCAAATATGCAACTCTTGAAAATGTTTCGGCGTGAAAGAAAAATTAAAAGAAAACACTCCATAATTAATTCACTTTTATTCGAGAAGAATTTGGCAGTGAGCCAAGATGACCGCATTACGGGAACAGAGGTAACCAGTACGCATGCGTGTGGAGATAACGGATTATCTTCAAAAGTAAATTATACGGACCGACAGACAGTCAACCCTTTGACGGATTTGGCCCAAAATTTTATACGGACCTACATTCATGACGGTAAAACTGTGTATAAAATTTTATCCATCTAGTTTTTCAAGTTTTTGAGTTATAGCGTTCGCATGACCTCTAACATACATACAGACAGACTTCCCTTTGACCGATTTTGTCCAAAATTTGAAAGAAACCTACAGATTATGTTTAAAGACCACATACCACATTTCATCCCCGTAGATCTAATAGTTTTCGAGTTATCGTGTTCACAGACACACACACAGACAGACATACAGACATAATTCCAAAATTGTGTTTTTCGGACTCAGGGAGGTCTAAAACGTGGAGATCCGTCAAAATCTCGAGTTCGAATTTTTTGACGATTACAATACTTTCTCTTTGTGTACTTCGTATACGAGAAAGTAAAAATACTAGCAGTTAAATTTATGGAAGCTTAGTTTAACTGGCGCGAATGTTCTTCCATCGATTTTCTCGTAAACTAAGACAAAATGGCGCGTTTTGTGTTTAACTTTGTAATATAAAGATGTGTAAATTTACAATGGACACAACCATAGTTACTAAAAGCCTAAAAACTCTTCCATGAAATAAATGCAGATGATTGCCCCTGCCGGTGGCCAATGAGCTGCAGTCCACCACCTCAACTACTGCAAAGAAGTATGAATTTTGGACCTCTTCGTACTGTCCCATGAACCGCGGTGGCCTAGTGGTAAGGTCTCGGATTCGGGGTCGAAGGGTTCCAGGCTCGAAACCTGATTCCACTGAAGGCCCGCTGTGTGTGTGGGCTTGCTTCGTGTTAAATAATACACCGTGGGTCAAACGTCTTCCCGCTTGTGAGGTGCGGAAGTTTGGAGGAGAAGTGACAGCTCAGGCTGAAAACTACGAAGTCCGTCTCAAAATACCCCTCGTGGACGTTAATATAACTGAACTAAATCCGGTTGACCTATTGGGTTCAGACCTCCACGATCTTATTCACCACCCATGGTTAAACCATTATCAGCGGTTAAAAGGGAATTTACACGAACAAGCGAATGCTGACTGAAATGACCAACTGGATGTATAACCTAACTGGCGAGTTGGCGTGAAACTCGTTTTGCTAGAAGGCTGAGGGTAATTTCAAAAATCGCCAACAACAGAGAAATAGAGATACCATGCCAAAAACAGCAAATACATTAGGGTTACATTTTAGGGCATACATTTTTTGGCGACGCATTTCGGTCAGCTTCCACATTATGATAGCAAAACCATCATTTAACCGCTTTTTATGGTTTAACCGTGGATGGTGAATAAAGCCATCAGTATCGGTGTAAAGATCTAATATCAAATTTAATTTGTCTTGCTTTTTTTGAATTATAATGTTCTTTCTTATACACACGGAAAACAAACAGAAGAAACTGACAAATTTACTCAATAATAGTCATAGATATATAATATTTGATGTAAAGATAATGTATTAAAATCCACTCATCTATCTTGTTGCGTTTTTATCACCTTCAGATACTCACGAATTAACAAATCTGTAGACGGTCAAATCGATTACGGTTGTGGTCTAAAACTTGATGCAGATCAACTGTTCTGGTAATAAAACCATATGCCAAGTTTCATCTATATAGCTAGTGGACTTTTTTTTTAGTCATCGTATTCACATGCGCGCGGACGGACAGACGTCTCGCAAAAGAGTTTTGTCCAAAATTTGATCGAGATCTGCAGTTTTGGTTTTAAGACTACGTGCCAAATATTATCCTTCTAGTTTATTGTGTGTTTTTTTAATCATCGTGATGATTAACACATACATGAACAGACAAACTGGTAGTCTACCTGCGGAAAAATTTGATAAAAAAAAATTGACGCACATGTATTTTCAAAACAAATTGTAATGAAGCTGTCAAAGAAAAAAAAATTCCAACTCTGCAATAGATAATTTGTCACCGAGGAAAAATGTAACGGAAGACTACAGCTGCTGAATTGCCATCGTAAAAAGAATACAATAAGCGCTATGCAACCAAATTCAAAAAATTACTAAGCCTAAATGCATCATTTTTAAGCACAACATTAAAACATTTCCTCAGACTTTGAGAAATTCATCAAGTGAGGTAAAGATAAAGAATGTGTTAGAAAAAAAGAGGAAGCATTAAGTTAACCAAAGCAACAACAGAAAACGGATTTTGTAGGAAGAAAAAAGGCACGCAAATCGCTATTTTTTATAGTTAGCATCAAAATGCCATATTTAATAGTTAGTTTAATTTAGATAAATTGATGTCCCGTTCTGAAGCAGCGAAAGAACTATTTGGAACATACCTCACAATTCTGAACGGTCGTCAGACAATTTCAAAAGACCTCATTTTCTTTCTCCATGTTTGAGCTGAATATTAGCCCCGTTCATTTAAATGGAACAATAGCTGTCTGCGAAAGATAAATTATCATATTACTTTTGAAGAACTTATGCTGAAACGTTAAAGCTGGTGGCAGGAAGTTGATAATGTAGGAGTGCGCAAGTTCTTCTCGAGTTGGAAAACTGAAATTTTCCTCTGGGTTATAAAGGCAAGTGTACAAATTTAAAATCCGTTTGAAATGGATGTATAGTAACTCTCGCTAGCATCGCCTTTTCATGAGTTTGAACCGACATATTCATTTCAAATTATTGATAAAATTCGAAGAATCTCAATGACTTCTGTCGTCACAGTCATCCAACATGAATCCAGTTAGAGAATTTGTGACACTCATTCGGTTGTTATCTCAAAAAAAAAAAAAAAAAAAAACTTAAGAGGTATGAACACATGTTGAAACACCAAAAATAATGGTTGAAACTTCGTCAGAACCGAAAATCGCTGCATCGAAAATCATGGAATCAATGAAATTAATTTGGCCATTGATTTTTTTAAACCGTACGACGGAAACATTCCGGCCTCTATTTTGGGTAGCTATGTGTTCTTCTTTAATTAAAAAATGTATTTATTTAAATATTTTAGCTTTCTTTACATAAATATACTCTGTAAACATGTAGCTTGAAGCATAGGTTTTCTCCTTGCATCTAAATTTGGAAGTGAAACATGTTGTGCTTCATATGATGCTTTCTACCTTATGATGATTTTCATTTGATTTTGATAACCTTATCGATCGATTTATTTGACTAAGATAACCAGGCGCTCCATATTAGCCAAAATTTCGATTTTTTTTTTTTTGTCTTGAATATTAATTAAATTTTCCGGACTGGACCGATTTTTGCTTATCATTAAATTTTTCATATTGACAGAAAATAAAGAAGAACTAAATTTAAGTTTTAAGAAATTAGCTTCAGAAAAATTCTCATCCTCAACCTCTACTATCCATTAAATAAGGTCATCCTAATAATAATGTGACCAGTGTGGCGAAATCTAGGGAAGAAAAATGTAGTGAAAGTAACAGGAAAGTCTTCTGTAATGCTTCTTTAATGCTTTTCGCTTCATTAAGAAATAATTTTAGTGATTAACTATTTCTCTGTCTCTGATTTTTTTTAATTTATTTCTTGAATTTTGCCTAATATCTCTCCCCTCCCCCTTCAGTTAGCATTCCGCGTTGCACGATATGGCCGCGGTGGCCTAGTGCTAAGGTCTAGGCTTCTGGGCCTGCTGCACGCTAAATCATACATAGTGGCCAAATGTCCTCCCCCTGGTGTGGTGCACAACACCAGCCCGGCCTACCCAACCGGGTGTAAGGCCTGGTGACAGGACGGAGGAAAAGCGCTGGTGTGGTGAGGAAGTTTGGAGAGAGAGACCACGGTGAAAAATTATGAGATCTGTCCCAAAATATCCCTTGTGTTGCTTCAAAATGGGACTTTATTATAACTAAACCAAAGTAAACTCAATCACGTTGCGTGCCCTAGTTTTAGAATGTCTCGGATTGAAGTTCAGAAAATCTCGTCACAGTATATCAACTATATTACAATATTTTCCTCATTGTATATTAGTTTTTGAAAAAGAAATTTTATCTGGTTTGATCTAGTTATTCATTAGCTATGAATCACCTAAATAAAATAACTTTCAGAATTCCTTAATGTGCAAGGTGGAGTTATCACATATAAAAATAAAAATTACATTATCGTAACATAATAGAAATACAAATATGAAACGTTGAAAACATGTATAAAATGTCAATGTATAAATAACGTTCAATTCACTTTTTTTCACATTTTCGAGAGGTGATGTAAAATTATTAACATTCTTAGCACAACTTAGCAAACAATATATAAGGTATAAAAAATAAAATTCGTATTTGCCTACTACAAATCTGAATGGTTAGTTACGAAATCAAATTTTCAACGATTTTGTTTTGCCCTTGATCAAGAAACCGAAACCGTGCGAAATCTTTTAAGCGAGGTAAATATGTAAAATAAAACTTGGAAGAAACGGAAAAAAGAGGGGAAATTTTATTTCAAAGCAGTTGCTGTCAATCAAGCTCGAAATTTCCAATTGATATTCCTGAGAAATGGAAGTAAATTGAAGGTCAAGCTATGATATAAAGAAGGTTGGTTAATTTATAATAAAGTGCGAAATTACGTACATTTGTCATTCCACATCAAGACCAGTTAAATTAAGTAAGCATTTCTACGAATGGATACTTTAAAAAATGTATCCATTTACAAACTTTTCGGAAAAATAATTATAAAAGTGTTCATTATTTTGCATAAATGATGTGAAAAGATAGCAAAAGAAAATGTTTAATTTACTATTCTTTTAAAATGGCATTGAATCTAAATGAAAATTTATATGAGTATTAAAAAAAAAATATCGTTTCTTTTTTGCAGACAATTTTACGAAACTACCAATCAGAGAAATAACACATTTTGCAAAGTAATGCTAGATAGGTTTATAAGTAATAAAAATAGGTAAATAAAAAACAGTGCTTAAGAATTTTCCCGTTTTATTCATGGTAAGAATAATCTAAAAGATCTTTTCCACTTAAGAAGTTTATAAGTATGTATAAAGGGTAAAAATATTACTGGCAATGAATAGTCAAGTCTAATTTCGATTATAATTCATAGAATTTTTATAAAGAAACTTATTTATATACATAAATAATTAAAATAAAAAATAATTAAATAACATTAGTTATTTGATTCAATTGCCAATACGAAAACTTATAACATTTTTCTTGAATAAAATTATTTAAATTTTAATGCTAGAATTTATGAAGAGGTTCTTGTCAACTTTTATTGTTATAATTGGGCATAGTATTGCAATTATAAACATTTTGTGTTACAGTTGTTTTCCCAAAATATTATAGAAAATATTCTAACACTGCAACGTTCCAAAAGTAATAACGTTGCATCGTTAAGTATTACACTATAAAAATAAACTCCAGCACAACGGATTGGAATCAGTTCAACTTCTACTAAGTGGACCTGAAATCCTTAACATAATGGATGACAACTGCACACAGTTGCCGTCTGCCTATTATAATACTGTTAAAATAAAAATAAATTAAATTGTGTTCTAAAGCTGACGTTCGTTTATAATTTTTTTAATTTAAAAATGGAATAATTTTAAGAAAAAATAAATAGAATTACCTGTAAAATATTCGTAACATTATCCTATTAAATCTCTTGCACTATATGCCATTTCAATTTCTTTTTCAGGAAACAAAAAAATAAAATAAAGAAATCCCCATTTTCAGCATGAATGTTTTAAGGGCTGTAATCTAACCGAGTCTTCAGTTCAGTCAAGTGAACATTGCCACTTAGACGTCACTGAAAACAGATATACCAATAAGCATGCTGAAAAAAGAAATATTTTATATGTTTACTTCATAAAAATTTTATCATTTATCTTCCTCGAAGTCGATAAAAGGGCAATAGTCCCATTGCCCTTATTAGCTAAGGATAAGAAGCCTTCCTGTTGATAAGAAATAAAGCTAGGAAAGACAAGAGAGTTTAAAATTTAAATTCTTTTTTTTAGTGTTTCTAAAAATTAACTGAATATCAACCAAACTTTTTTTTGTCTCTTTTATTTAGAAATTCGGTTAATACTGTTTTTATTTCCTCGTACACAAAGCATGCAAAGAGAAAATAATGCAACTGTCAAGAAATTCGATCTCGAGATTTTGATGTTTCACCATCTTTTTGATATCCCTGAGTCCAGAATAAATATTTTTGAAATTATGTTCGTCTCTCGATTGGTGTGTCTGTAAACACCATTCCTTTAAAATGCAAAGAGCTAAAGAAAGGAAATTTGTCATGCCGTGTCTACACCAAAATTGTATCTTTCTATCAAAGTTTGGAAGAAATCCAACTTCATGAACTTTGCCTGTTTGTCTGTCCGCGTGCAGGCAAATGAGATAAATCAAAAAGGAATAAGAAAAATAAAAGTTGTGGGTAAATTAAATTTGGCAACTGAATTTATTACTATAAGTGTTTCAAATTTTGGGGCAAATCCATTGACTGTCGATCTGTCTTTTCGTGTGCATGTGAACGGCGATAATCCAAAATCGCAACTAGCTACATCAGTGTATTTTAATATACGACTAGCCGTTCCCGCCGACCAGCATTCACTTTGCTCAGAACTGTCCTTGGCTGCTTCGAGGCTCTCAGCCTCTATTTTTTTCAGTTTTAAGTACTGAATGAAGATCAGTGGAACACATCATAAAACCGAGTAGATTTCATATTCTTTGTAGGCAACATATTCCTTTAAAATTGCAAAATCTTTCAATAAACCTCATCTAGTTGTAATGTTTTGTGTAAATTTTTCACGAAATTTGGCATGAAATTCTTCAGATCCATAAATACAGAATGATATCGCCCTAAATAAACAATTTCCATACAATATTTTTGACACGCCATTCTGATGGAACTGTTAAGGTCTATGTATTTAGAATAATATGGTAAAACCTTCAGACAGTTCGCCAGCCCCAACCACTCGACGGATTTCGACAATTTTTATTTCATATTAAAGCTTCTGACGTCTAAATATGTCATAAAGGGTTGTCTGCCTCCCACCACCCCCCATTTTCGAACGAAATCGAAAAAACATTTCTCCACCATACATCCTCTATATATTTTTTCGATTTCGTTCGAAAATGGGGGTGGTGGGGGCAGACGACCCTTGATGACATATCTAGACGTCAGAAGCTTTCATATGAAATAAAAATCGTCGAAATCCGTCGAGTGGTTGGGGCTGGCGAACTGTCTGCAGAGGTTTTACCATATTATTTTAAACCATATTATCATATTTTTTTTAAATATATAGATCTTTGCATCAAAATTGTAGATCTGTGCCTAATTTGGATTAAATTCATTACAAGATAGTTGTCTATTAGTTTGTCCGTCCGTGAGTACGTGAACACAATACCTCAAATGAACAACGATCTATATAAATAAAATTTGGTATGTGGTCTTGACACCAAGAATGTAGATCTATATTAAACTGTAGGTCCAATCGGTTAGTGGGTAGAAGTCCAAATTGCGAAGCTAAATACTAAACGCGCCGCATTGCATAAGTATACTAGAAAGTCAGGGTCAGAACACTCCTAGTGGTTTCTTTTGTTTTGCGTGTAATGTATGTTTATATAGTTTTATCAAATAATATTCCGTTTTCAAGCAATGCGAGGGCTATTTTGGGATGGACCTCGTAATTCTGAACCTCGCGTAGATGATGAGGAAGAAACCTGATCCTCTCTTCAAACTTCCCCCCAACACCAATGGGTGACGCGTCACCCACAACATCCGATTTAGCGTGCACCAGTTCCTCACATACAACGAATCTTGAATAGAATCTGGTTTCTGACCTGAAGCTGAGACCTTACCATTAGTCCAGCCCAATAATGTATTAGCCGTCCCATACCGTGTAAGGAGACACCACGATTAGCAGTAGCATCTGAGGCCAAAATCATTTCTATAATTACGATTGCAAATTTTACCACATTTCCCAATATGATGTATTGTTAAGTTTATGTGGCTCTACTTAAAAATTGCAAATAAAAAAAATAGAAATAAAAATTTTCTTTACTTTGGAAGGAATTTGGAAAGCCATCTGAATTCACTTTCATCAAAGATTTTATTTTTCGAAATGTATGTCACTAATAAGAAAAAGTTCGCCAATCGAGTTCTCTTTCATTTTTATTTCCATTTTATTTGTTTAATCTTAATGCGCTATAATTTTTATTGCAGTATGATATTTGTTGTTTGATTGTATCTTAATTGGTTAGTTTATTATGGCAATATTGTTAATGCAATTACTGGATGCTGCTGCTTTGCACGCAAAAGGTGTATTGTTATTGCTATTGTTTACTTCTTCTGTATTTTCTTTTTTGTATATGTAAAAGTATCTTTCTTTCGTATTTTATTGGAAGTTGCTGCATTTTTGCGCCATTCTGTTTAATGCAAAGTTTAATTTTTGATATCTCTTGTTAAATTATTTCATTTGTACCCACTAATACGACAATTGGCAAATTTACTTTTATTCCCATACAGTTCGCTGCACCCTTGTAGAAATCTGGGACACTTACATAACAATTTGTAGGAGAATATTTAGTCATAATTAGATTTATTGTACATTGTTCCATTTCGTAATTAGATCTCATTTCAATTCTCATTACTTGACTTTTCAGTTTTCAGTATGCTACGAATGACTGTTCAACATAAAACATTTTATCTCGCTTTATTTTCAGAAAAAGTTTGGTAAAGAAGGTACATCAACTGAACGAATGATGGAACCGTTTAGATGTTCATTTAACCTGATCTGATAGACATTTTCACATTTATAATGAAACGGAGCATTTCAGATCTTATCAAGTTCCGTTTTTTACTAATATGAGTTTGTGGTAGTTGTGATTCTAATCCCGCTTTCTGTAGCATATCTAGCCAAGTCCATGACTCAAGGAGTCATGCTAAAGGGGAAGAACGGCATCTTCCGTTGACCAAAGCGACCTGAAACATCTAAAAGGTAGGTAGCACCTGAAGTAGAAGTTTGATAGCTCTAAAATATGAGGTATACTGCCTTTTCTGGAGGACTTTCAGAGGAAACTGTTCCACATATGTGTTGTATTTGAAGGGAGGCTGCAAAAACCTCCGTAGACGGAGGAGGAAAAAACTTCCGGAAGCTATTCCTACAGCAGCGGGCAATTCGTGTTAAAGTTCACATTGGTCAGAGGTGGCCCGAGGCCCAGGCAAACAGGGGAACTGCCCGCGGCGCCGAAAAAAATTAACACAAGAAAGGCGCAGTTCGGGTCCGCGCGGTAGCTTTTTCGCAAAAACGTCGAGATAAAATCATAAAACAAGTGTTTCGTATTAATATGTAATGTAATTATCAATCTTTAATACAATATTTACACAGAGTAGTATAATGGTTCAGAATAAATAAATCGCAAGCTACCACAGACCCTTGCTACATGCGATAAGCTTGTGATTTATCTATTCTGTAACCATTATACTATTCTGTGTAAATATTGTATTAAAAAGATTGATAATTAAGTTACATATTTATACGAAACACTTGTTTTATGATTTCATACCGACGTTTTCGCGGAATATCTACGGCGCGTATCCGAACTGCGCCTTTCTTGTGTTTTATTTAGAGTAGTTTTGGATGGCGCCATCTGTTGACAGTATATAGGACTACATTTCGCGTATGCACTGTAAAACATTATTTACTACAAATGCTCATATTTCCCGTAATATTCAAATTTTTGAATTCAATTTTTAATAAAATTTTCTTTTACGTATTGCCAAGTATTCTGTAAGTTTCGTACAATTCGAAGAGAAACTCTGCATGTTATAATCAAAAAACATGCGGAGTTTGAAATTTTCAATTTAATACCGATTTTTACTTATATTCTGATGAATATTATTTTGTCTCACTTTGGCTCCTAGTAATACTCCTCAAGCTCTTTAAAATGACATCAGAATCAACCTCCTAGGTAAACGCGTTTCCACGCTACACTTATTTATAACCTTGCATAAAGCTAAATCATAACAATCGCGCGCATGCGCCTACAATCGTACGATGACGTCACAGGAAAATACTATGCGACAAACTCTTACAGATAATATCTATCCGTTGTAGGGCAACCATTCTTTTCGCATTATTAGTCTCGGAGTTATTAGCGATTCAAATCTGACGATATTTTGCCACACAAGAAAGTTCATCAAAAAGACTCAAAAGATGTGTGAGCTCCGTAAAAACATCATAATTTCCCTTCCGTATTGTAATATCTTTAAGACCAGTGGCTCTGAGGATTTTTCTGACTCTGTCAGTAACTATTTATGCTGCCAAGAAAACTTTTTCTAAACTGAAACATATCAAAACGTACGCACCTTGCCCCAGGATCAATAAGGCTTAACAATCATACAAATTAAATGAGATTTTTTGTAGAATATTGAAACTGATGCTATGTTAAAATACAGTACTATATATTTAAAATAAATTTGTTGAATATATTATTTTAGTTTCAATAAGACCACTATGTAATTTTAAATATATCTGAGTTTAAAAATTCTAACCTTAATATTATTAAGTCAGTCATATTTGCAAGTAAAACATGCAAATTTCTAAGTAAAAATTTGCTGGCATTTAGAACTCACATTATAGAATTTTTTAAAAAAATATTTTGGTAGTGGAAGGAAAGGGGGGCGTTATATTTATTTATTTATTTAAAGAAAAGCACACTACAGAGAAAACTCCATTTACAGAGTGCTATAAACACACAAAGAAAAAAAGCCTCAAAGAGTAAACATAAAAAAATGCACTAGAAAACAAAAAGTTGAACACAGAGAATACACAAAATCATAAAACTTTTCCAAACGTATAAATGATTAAAAACGAAAACACATTATCACAAAAGCACTAAAACACACTATGATACTAAAAGTCTTTTTTAAAAATTAAAAAAGACCATTTCCAAAAGGCAAGGGTTAAAAAGTCAAAACACGCAAGTGCCGAGTCTTCTAAAACCACACCAGGAGTTTAAAAATTTAAAACGTAAATACACACTTGAGATAAAAATAAATTGCAACACTTAAGATAAAAATAAATTCAAACACGGCGCCAAAAACGGAGTACAAATATTAAAACCTTTACAAGACATTAAAAAATGGTCGATTACATAAGAACACGGAAAATCAAAACGCATAAAAATCTAAAATGTTATAAAAAGGCAAAATAAAACACATCATGTATTCAAAAGTTGCAAACATTTCGATTAAAAAGCACCAAGAGACATATTAAAAATGTCAAATTCATCAGAGAACTTGTTAAAAATTTTATAAAACCTATATAACGAGAACCTGTTAATATAATTAAATTTTGAATATAAATTTGGAAAGGAACTTTGGTTTCTTAAAAATCTGGCGGGCACAGCGAAATCTATAGAGCTCATTATATTATTAAAATCAATTGAACCATTAATAACTTTGTAAAAGAAAAGAACGCAAGAAACATCTCGTCTGGGGCATAAATTGGGCATATTAAAAATATTACGTAGAAGTGAAGAAGATACATTCTGAAAGTAAAATCCTTTTTTCTTGTGAAGTAAATATCTCAAGAAGTTGTTTTGCATTCGCTCAATAATTTCAGTTTTGTTTCGGTAATTGGGATTCCAGATAACACAGCACATTGTTACCGTGCCCGTTGGTAAAGTTACCTCTGCCCGCCTCTGACATTGGTATCACGTTTTTCGAATAAACTTGGTTAAGAGCGCAGCCAGGGGATAGAACCCTTAACCTTCTTCCTCGATTCATGCATGTCATCTCTTAAACCACAAGGCTACTGGCGGGGTTTGTTTGGTACGACAGTTTTTTTTAAAGTTTGTACTACATTAAATATCAATGCTAAATGCCTTTTTGTTTTGACGAATGCTTCAATTTGAAGTCAATTTGTGACAAATTAATTCAAATTGAATTAATTTCTGACTCATGTAATCACCTTGTAGACAGTTTAACTCCCCGTCTTATTATTTTAACATTCATTAACATTGTTATGGGTACATTCATTGCTAATGAGAGAAGACGATAATGATAAACTTAGAGGCAGTAACTGGTCTTATCCTTCAAGGTTTGAAAAGGAATGTATAAACACCATCATGCATTTTCTCCTTCATAAAAGGATATTTGAGATTTCGTCAAGGTCTAGTTTAAATATTCAGACAGCAAAAGTAAAATCCAAATTCTGTATTGATTTTTTTTATATATAATTTAAACGTACGATACATAAGGGAGGAGAAAAAATCCTCCTTAATGGGCTCCAAAATGGTAACTTATATTAATCTGAAGTGATAACTTCAAAAATAACATTTCCATCTGGTTGCTAGTTCGAAACATAAATCAGGGAATCGTAGAACACTCACAATTTTCCTTCTAAATGTGTACGTCCTTTTGTTAAAGGAGAAATATTTTTTTTCTGTACAATTTTATTTTCTCACACACGAGGTATAGAAAAATATTTTTGCAATTAAAAAAATTATATATATATAAAGTATCCATGGTTGTAGTCGTTGAAAATAAACACAGGCCGAGTAATTAACTAATTTCTTTTTATTATCGATAGGAGAGTGGTGGATATACGGCCATCTCCGTTTAGGTTACAAGCGAAAGTGCACAGAAAAATCCCTGTATTCTTTCGGATAAGGGAATAACATATGGACGCGTGATCAAAGTGAAGGGAATATTGGGTATTTTTAATAAGTTACGTAGGCGTTTCAGGGAAAAAGTCTGGTGCCAAAGAGACGCCGTCATGATTTTCTGTCGGCACGTGAAAGCGATTAAATATTCTTTTTGTAATTTAATGCCAAAATATGAGAGAGTTAATATACCTCCAGCGCGGGAAAGGAACGAAACTGGAGTTTTAGAAAAGTGATTTTGGAATACATTAAGATTTTAAAATATATAATATTAGAATTTGGAATAAAATTAAGTGAGATTATTACACACACACACACACACACACACACATATATATATATACAGGGTGCCCGCTCAAGTCCGTTGTCACCCCAATAATTGCTGAACAGCAAGAGCTATAGTCATAAAAGTGGGGTCTAGGTGTAGTAAAGTTGCCATGAGATACGCAAGGAAACCGCTTACAGCGCCACCTGGCTACAAAATTTGGAGTTAGCGTTTTTATCTCAAAAACGGTACGATATACGGGAAAAAAGTCAATTACAAAGTTGTTCAGCATTATCGATTTAGTAAGAGAAGACACCTTCCGTACAGTAATGTTAAAAATAGAAGGCGTTAAATGCATATTTGTTTGGTTCGCAACTCCCAAAATTGTAACGCGACATAACGCGGAAGAAAAGAGAAAAGGAAGGACGTAATATCCGATTTTCTAGATTTGCCGTTGAGTGACCTCCGGAATGTATGGTTCCAACACGACGGCACCCCTCCGCACGAGGTATCAAGTGTCCAACAGTACATTCGGGACACATTTCAGCAACAAGTCATCGGGTATGGTGGTTGCGTAGAATGGCCTCCACGTTCACCTGACCTGAAGCCACTGGACTTTTTTCTGTGGGGATACATCAAACAGCGAGTGTATGCAACCCCTCCACCAACATTGCAGGAACTTCGAAACCGTATTACGGATGCTTGTGCCAGCGTATCACCTGAAATGTTGTACAATGTGCAGCGGGAAGTGCAGTCACGTGTCCAGATGTGTATTATTGCGGAAGGACACCATTTTGAGCATGACAGATAGATGAGCCTCATTTCCGTCAAGTGCAGTTTTGTTCAACGTGATCAAACAAATGTGCGTTTTGTGCTTTTCATTTGTATCATTTTTGTACGAAAGATTTTTTTTTTTGTAATAAATCGATGATGCTGAACAACTTTGCAATTGACATTTTTCCCGTATTTCGTACCGTTTTTGAGATAAGAACGCTAACTCCGAATTTTGCCACCAGGTGGCGCTGTAAGCGATTTCCTTACGTAGCGCATGGCAACTTTACTATACCTAGACCCCACTTTTATGACTATAGCTCTTGCCGTTCAGAAATTATTGGAGTGACAACGGACTTTAGCGGGCATCCTGTATATACTAGCAGTACGCGCACGGCGTTGCCCGTGGAATCAGGACTTCGACAAAATGAGGGAAAAAAAATGTCTCCAGTGACATGAAAAAGTTTTGGAAACAAAATCAGAACAAAAGATACACATTATTGATTTTCCCGCTTATTTTTCCTCTCGACAATGACGCGAATGTAATGACGTCACCGGAAGGAATCAGATTGTAGAAATGCATGCTGGTAATTAAAGCATATTACGTCACCTCCTGCGAAGAAGCAACAATGTATTCTGGGATCGTCTGGAGAAACTCGCGCTGTCAAATCTCGCTACCAAAAAAACTGTTTGAAGTGATCAGGGAAAAATTAATTTAAAAAAAACTGTATAAGATATTGTAACCGTTCTTGTTTTAAATCTGACAAAAGCATCCAAGTTATAAGTTGAAAAAAAATTAAAATTATAGAGTTGTTAGAACGTCAGGTGCGAGAATTTGAAGAAATCCTTATCAAAAAATACCATAAAAGTGACTATAATTTAAAAATTTCTCAAAATTCAGTAATTTATGTTGGAAATTCAAAACGAACTTCATTAGAACCAAAATTGTTTGTTCTATCCAATGGTGCATTGATTGTTTTTCAAAAATCATTAAAAAAGATACTACAGTCTTAAACGTGCCAAAAGTGACCCAAAACAACACAAAACATTAAATAAAAAATTTTCTAGATTAAATTTTAAAATTCTGGCTTCGAGGTGCATTGAGTCACCATTACTTCTACATGTGACAAATTTCATGGCTGTATGTGCAATAGATTCGTCTGGACATCGCACGCACACACACGTAAACATTGCCTTTTATAAGTATAGATTAGCTGTGTGGCCCGGCGTTGCACGGGCTATCACGAATAATAGGATATTCCCGGGCGGAGAGAAGTGAGGTCACGTGAGATCTTGGGATCCATATATTTTTATATGCCCCGCCTCCGTTTTTCTCTACAATCAACAAATATTGTCACTTACTTTCCCTAACAAACGTTACGAAGTTAAACACTTTAATACAAAAAAAGGAAAGAAAAAAAGCATGAAAACAATTTTTTCCCATTGTTAATAAATCCAAACACAGAAGCTCGATCAAAAAGAAGTACCAACTTCCGTTAAATAAATAAAAAAAATGCAAGACCGAATGCGAAAACTAATAATAGGGGAAAAAAAAGAATATGCCGTGAATGAATTCACCATGCTGCCAATAGATGGCAGCACGTCAATTCATTCATTTTGACGTTTTTAATTAATATCTATCTAACTAATTACAATTTCGGAATTTAGATAGTCGAAATGGATTCCTTGGATTATTTTCCATCTTTTGGTACTTACAGCTAGTTTCAGGATTCAGTGGTTCGTGAGAAGATAGAAGGACATAGATGCATATGTTTGTTTATCTTCGAATTTTAATAGGATAGATATATATTTGAAAATGTCTCCAACATTCAATACGTATGTTACAATGTTTTCGTACCTCTTAATGACCACTGGTCAGATGGTTGGAAAGAACGTCTTTGTTCAGTGAGTTTGATTGATCACCGCGACATCTGATAAAGGGAAAATATAACGGATTTTCAAATTATCTATACATTTTCAGATGTCTAAGTATTCATCAATGGAATTATGTACATTTACACTTGTTTTTAAAGCATTGCAAACAAAATAATCTCCATAGTGAGCGTCTTCTTTCATCCTGAAATCTTTCTGAAGGTTCGAAATGAGCCATAAATTACAAGACCGATTTTATTGTGCCCCGTTGGCTAATGAGCTGCGAGGGGGACCATTGTGGTTAATCCTTTCACGGTAGATGGTCACCTACACTGATACTAATGTGTTTTTTTCGTCGGAACAAGAATTATTCATCGTGTAATATCATATAAAAATGCAGCCAAGAAAATAGGCAATATTTCTTTTAATTTAGTTTATTAATGACACACAGGACTAGCACAACATAAATAGACACACACAGAAATACATTTAACAAAAAAGATAAGAAATCTATACATTACAATAACTTATTATCTCGAGTCATGGCCACATAAAAATACTATCAGCCTCTTCATTCTCAAACACAAACAACCACCCAAGCTACCGTCCGGCCGTCAACTGAAATGTTTACAGAATAGTTTTGTGCCGCGCCATCTACCGCAGACAACAGCAACTATAATATCCAGCTCCTTACAATCGCTATTTAAGAAATCCAATGCTGCACACTTGGGAATGTTGGGCATTGGAAAAAATGGACTGAACTTGGATGATTGTGTGGAAGTCTACTCTAAGCAAAAGCAATGGCTCTTAACGTTATTTTAAAACTATAAGACTAAACTTATGACTTTGAGAAGCTTACTTTCAATTTACTTACTTTATGTAACGTAATTAATTTCATTGCTTTGAGTATCTGGATAAAAAAATATTATTTAGCACAAGCAATCTAACTCGATATATTTGATTTTTCCTAATATTTTACTCAATTGTTGGATTTTAGTAAATTATCACTTTTTTGTATTAATTTAAACAAGCCATATATTTTTAATGAAGTTATCAACGACCATTCGGGAATTTTTTTAAATATTTCGGTTTAATTGTAATATATGTTAAATTGTTCCTCTGGTGAAAGTTATACAGGTTGGTTATAAATTATTGGACCAATTTCAAAAATTAATTTAAAAAAAACTAATAATGTTACAACTACGTTTTTTTTTTTAATCGGAGCGCATTAAAATTTTTTTTTTCTTTCCAGATAGGTAACGCGCCGTTATGGTATTCTAGGGAGTCGTAAATTATTGAACATCTCCCATTATTAAGAGCCATTATCTGCGAAACTTTTAAACCTAGAAGAAAAATAAAAGCATGCATTTGTAGGGAATTTTACGATCTTTAAGTTTTGATTCAAATGTAGTGTGAAAACTGAATGTTTTTCGATATATTCAAGAAAAACTGAAAAAGGAAACTAGAAAACGCGCATCAGCTTCTGCAGATAGGTAGCCATTTCGTATGGAAATATCTCGCTGTAACAAATTTAGAACGCCGTAATGGCACGCCACCTATTTGCAAAAAAAAAATATATATTATTTGCTCTCTCATTTAAAAAACACCTTCGTTGTAACACTATTAGCATTTTTTTATTAATTTTTGAAATGGGTTCAATAATTTATGACCAACCTGTATTCCAATACAGGTTGGACATAAATTGTTGGTCGTAATTGGCATTTTTATGAGATTTTGATAAATCCTATATATATATAGGATTTATTAAAATCTCATAAAAATGCCAGATAAGTTGATAAACTTAAAACTGTTATTCATCTGTTCTTTTTCTCTCAGAAAATATGCAAAACTAACCATTTTGTAGCTAAATTTTTTAATTTTATTGTCTACATCTATAATTCTCGGAGTTTTATTTGTCAAAAAAAATCCCTCCCCCCCCCTTCCACTTATAACCCCCAGTCGCCGCCACTGCAAAGAGACACTGCTTGTGCAGCGAAGTCACAGATAACACTGAAGTTATCGGAGGAAATAAGAAAGAAAAATTTTCTCGAGACTCGTGGCAAGGAAAGCATAAAATGTTTTTTTTTTTTTTCTCTCTCATAATGTATTCCGACGAAAGAAAAAAAGGAAGGAGGAAGAAAATGCTTAAAAAATAAACTCAGAATAATAACAGATATCTCTGGTAGTGCCGCCATCTATTGGCCAAATACCTTATTTCCAGTTGTTATATATACAATAGAATATCAGTTACAGTAGGGATGGCGGTCATTACAAAAAAAACCCGGTTTTTTCCACTGTCGGTTAAAACCGCTCAAAATAACCGTTTTTTTTTTTTTTTTTAATAAAACCGGTTTTCGGTTTTTTTTTTTTTTAAAGCAAGGTTTGTGGACAGAATTTTTTATTAATAATTAATATACAATAAAATAAGTATATTAATACTTTAATTAAGTAATGTAATAAGTAATGATTATAAATAAGTAATTAATACAATAAGTAATGATAATAAATGAGCAATTAATACAACAAGTAAGTAATGTAGACAAAATTTTAAGAATTGTATTAGTTTTGTAGACAAATAAAAAAAGAAATTAGAGAGTACAGACGCAAATAATCGTATTTTTTTGTTGTTTGCCTTCAAATGTATGATAATAAAAAAAAGCCATGTCTAAACTTTTATACAGGCCCTCGCTCCTATTAATCATATTTATTAAAATATTTTTGGCACACTGAAATTTTAAACAAAATGTACCACTCTTCTGCGACCAAAACTAATCGAGTTATGAAAGCTCGACTATGACTATTTTAGACCGTCTCAATGTCCGCCTCGAGGAAGCGGTGACCGTTTATTGGTCTAAGATGATGAAATTCAAAACTTCTTAACTCGAACCTAAAATCGAGCAAATCGGCTATCAGCTATCTTTTGATAGCTGATTTTGCCGGGGTTTTTTTCCTCGGTTTTTTGGATTTTAAAAAAATAACCGGTTTAAACAGGGGCAAAAAAATAACCGAAAAAATCGGTTAACCGAAACAAAACAAAACAAAAAAAAACGGTAGGTTTTTCCCATCCCTAAGTTACAGTGACATAACTAGGGTGAGGTAGTCAGGGCACGTGCCCTAAGAGCCATAACCAGGGACACGAAATTAAGGAACCAGTTAGTTCCATTTAAGAGAAAAGTACATTTTTTAAAAAACTCTCATACTCCAGATTCTTAAAAATTAAAATAATTCCACCATATGCAGCTCATGGAGTTGCTTGGCGAAGAATCTTGCACTGATCTAATTTCTAAAGCAAGAGTGTCAAATTCGCGGCCCACAACGGATATCTTTAAGGTCCTGTAAACATAACAACAAGCAATAATATTCTTAACAAAAATTTCCTCGCTTATTTTTTTTTTAAATCCCGAATACACATAATTAGTAACAACGAGCCGAACCATTCGTCAATGACCGATTACTAATCGTATTGCATCGACTCACCATTTCCCCTACCAATAGCAGCGAATATTTTAGAAGCCGATAATAAAATAAATACTCGAGATCCAATACTGTTTAGCTTTAAAGGTAAAATTCAGTGGAATTGGGACTTCTGAATTTTAGAAATATTTGCCTGCCTGGCTTGAAAGTACTCAAAAATTGGCATATGAAATTATTTTCATGCTTGTAAGTTCGTATCGGTCCAAGGAATTGTTTTCACTTTTCGGAGGGAATAAATCTCCTGTCAGATCCAGAATTATTGACATTCACCTTGGATCAGTTTAAAAATGATTCCTTGCGGACAAGCCGTCCCTCGAAGCGGGAAAGTTAGTAGCAGAAAAGAGATGCCAAGAGTCAGGAAGAAAACAATCACTTTACAATCGTACTTGATCTTTTTTATAAGCTTTTATTCAACTTGAGTGTCGTGTCCTCAAATCTTGAGATCGATTTCTTACCCACTTACGATCGAGCTACAGCTTTCAAATTTAGCACAGTGGTGGGTTTCCGGTGACAATACAATATTATGCAAAAAAATTGCAATGTATACCTATTTTAAACCTAACAAAATGATATTGAAATTATGGTCCTACATTTGGGCGATAAAGTTTGGAAGGTGGTAACCTCACGTCCAGGGGTGGCGCCAGAGGAGGGTACCCTTGTTGGGGAAGCTGCGCCCCTCGTCGGGGAAAATTTTTGAACGGGATATTCAACTAGTTGATAAATAAAGATCTGGCTAACATTTTAGACCAATTTCATTACATTCGTCCCTCCCCCCGTACAGCAGGTCGTGCCCACTGTCGGGCAGACCGTGCACCCGTCGGGCAAACCCTAGCGCCACTCCTGCTCACGTTACGTAGGGTTGTAACAACACCACGAAGCTAACAGAGAATACGCTATACTTTCGGTGTTGCACTGATGAATGACGTAATAGCTCGTGTTTCTACGCGTCTCTTGGGTTTACTTTCTGTTAGAATTTGCCACCAACCAGAAGTAATTTTTTTTTACTTCATGTGCGCCAAACGTTTCGCACTCAAAGTTTCGTCTCGGTCTGTGTCGCACTTTTTTCAAATTCGTAATATCTAATATTCGTAACGAATATTTAATATGTGTTTTATATTGGAGAATTCGGTAATTGAATTTGCCTAACATATCGCTTGTATTCGTGTCAGCCGTCACTAAAAAGTAGAAAATAAAATAACCAAATAAAAAATTAAGGTATAAACTTTTATTCATGCGAAGAAATGAACGCAAAAGTTGAAAATAATTTTTCTGATTACAATAAAATGCATTTATTTTATTATACTGGTGCACCATGTTTCTATAAAAATGTGAAGGAGGTTTTTTTGGTACTTACGTATTAACGCCACCGAGGCTACAGATTTGGCGGTTTTTAAGTGCCGCCAAATTTGGCGGTTTTCGTACTTATGTATTAACGCCAATTTGGCGGTTTTTATACTTATGTATTAACGCCAATTTGGCGGTTTTTAAGTGGCGCCAATTTGGTGGTTTTTAAGTGGCGTCAATTTGGCGGTTTTTGTACTTACGTATTAACGCCAATTTGGCGGTTTTTGTACTTACGTATTAACGCCAATTTGGCAGTTTTTAAGTGCCGCCAATTTGGCGGTTTTTGTAAACAAGATTGCTCTTTAATGGCGCATTACCGCCAATCTGTAGCCTCGGTGGCGTTAATACGTAAGTACCGTTTTTTTTTTTTTTTGGCTTGCATAAGCTTATACTTGGTTTACTTGACCTGTGATAGCAATCGAGTTTGACACACTTGTTCTAAAGCTTCGCTCGGCTCGACCCGAATTACAAACATTTTTATATCGATCGTGCTCATTCTTGTTTCATAGTGAATATTGGGTTCCATGATTGACTGATGGCAGAGTCTCCAGTTTGGGATCAGAGGGACTTAGTTTCGAGACTCTATCCGATTCCAAATGCATTTTGTACGCCAGCCTCGTACCTCAAATCGGAGTATTTCTGTTTCCATCAAAATTTCGATTGTGTTAATTTATAATCCATTGCCGAGTTTTCTTCTGATGAGGCTCAATCTGAATCGATTCATTGCTGCTGTTCTTCTGAAACTGAACGTCTTTTGCTAGGAAGATGGGCAAAAAATATACTACATCCAAATACGAGAAAAAGAAGAATCTTACTGCAAGCCAGAACCACGAGAAGCGCACTCATTTCAAATTTTTTTTCATCCATTTTTGACAAATTTCGTTTAGATTATAAAGGTTCAAATAAGTAAAACATTTGCAAGTATAACTCTAAGTTTACATCAAACCCAATGTATTTTTACATTCTGAAATTTTTCATTTTTGCAAAACAAACAATTGTTAATAATCAACAATATTCGTCTTTGAAACAATGAACAGTTCTGCTATAATTCACAGCTCGTATGATAACAGTAATTTTAAAGTAACATGAATTATTTCCAACAATTTAAGTGATTTTTTTCTTTCTCTGTTACTCAGAAACAGAATTCCTGTGTTTTAACAATGTCGGCAGGGGGAATAGTTCAATTTAGTTAAAATTAAAGTCCCGTTTTGAAGCAACATGAGGGTTATTTTGAGGCGTACCTCGTAATTTTGAACAATGGTCAGATGACGAGGACGACACATGAACTGGCACCCCTCCCCCTCCAAACTTCTACACCACACCAACGGGAGGACGTTTGGCCACTACGTATGATTTAGCGTGCAGTAGGCCTCATACACGGCGGATCTTCAGTGGAATCGGGTTTCGAACCTGGAACTCTCCAGCCTCAAAACCGAGACGTTACCACTAGGCCACCGGCAGAAGGAATATAAATGACGTGCATGCTATGCTGAACCAAAACGAATAAGTAGCATCTTATATTCTTTCAAATTATTAGTTTTAAGAAAACTTAATACTACACAATATCAAAAAGGATCTTTGCATGATCTTTTCAAAACTATACTTGATTAAATTCATAATTTAACAGCCAGCAATTTTGCCTTTCAAAAAATTCATAATTGTATAATAGTAATCAATTAGAAGTCGATTTTGCTTGTCGGAACACTTTAGTTCATTGAAAAGTCTACGCATGTTGCGGTTTGAACGTGAGCATCGTCTTGTGTCCTGAAAGATAAAATAGGGGTATGCTGTTTAGCGTTTTGTTCTGCTAAAACTTTTCCAGATTTCCACTCAATATTGTTCATGGACTCCTCCATATTACCATTAAATTAACGTTTTGGAAATCAGGTTTTTAGTTGATGCACCATTGGTAATTTAACATTTTTATTATAAAAGTTGTAATCTTCGGAAACAAATTATTTGATTTAATTAATACCAGCATCGAAACCGTGCGAAACTTTCCATGTTCAACTTCCTTCCCCAAAATGATTTTATCTATTGTTGGGTTGTTGAAATTAAATACTCAATGAAGTGTATGCATGGGGATAACAGCCTTTGTTGCTTCAAATCCCAATTCAAGATTCAAGTGTATGCACAAAACAGCATTATTTCTAGACCACAGGGTACATTTACAATAGTTCCAAGTCACTGCTCTAAATCCTCGTTAGAATCAATAATAAATAACTCAGTGTAACATGTATCGTGACCTGCAGGTATCTTGTGATACATTTTTTCATAAATTATAAAATAAAATGGGCTGCGTTCCAGAACATACTGAATTTTCTTGAACAGAATTCATAGCTTAAGCGTTATTAAATTGACGAATGTTGTCATAAATAACTTTTTGCTGTGTTGCCATTATGTTCAAGCAAAATTTTAAGTTCATCACGAGCAACAACTTCTGGTAAATTAATCTGACCCTCTTGACAGCAAAGAGATGACGATCCCCGCTTCTACAAAAAAAGAATTTTGTACCACAATATTTGTAGATGTTGCCCATGCGACCATAGTGTTTTGTTACAACACAATCCTTTTACAAAAGCCTTATCCAATAATAAGTCTTTGGCAGCCTCCTTTGCACTCGCTATCTTTAAGTGTAAATTTTGCTACAACCTCTGGAGAAAATGCTGAGCAAAATTGGCGAAAATCATTTGTCCATCACCACAGCAGGTATGTGTGCACTACCCAACTTCTATCGATATAATGCATGCTGCTAATTGTTTCTCTGTCACTTTGTAACTAATGGCCAGTCTGACACAAACCAGATGTGTGCACGGGGCCTTAATATCGAAATCTTAAAATCATAATGTCGCGTAAATCCAAGGTTGTACAAGTTATTGCTTTCTAGTAGATGCCTTTCCTTTCGGGAAATTGCCAAAACTTACGGAAGTCATAATTTGAGAAAGCAGTTTCATTTCATTCATTCAAGTCATTTTCATTTACCAAACGTTAAAAAAATGTTTGTTTCTGTTCTTACAGAATTATATAAGAAGAGGAAGAAAAATGCATAGTATCTTTCCATTCCCATCTCCTTCACAACATTAAATAAATGATGATACAATCATCAGAACAGTTTCTGAAGTTTTTTCTTGCCATTTCAAGATTTTACATCTACAAAACAAGTGTAAAAAATAAAGTTTCTTTCTTAAAGAATACATTCTCATTCCAGAATTTGTAACAATAAAAAATTATTTGCAGGAAAAAATTTTCAGAATTTTTTATAACACACCTTAATTGGTAAAGGAACGAATTATGGTATTCATAAAAGTAGCATAGTTTATCTTCTTACAAATTTATTTTGCTTTTGGCATTCCTTTAACATGTTGCTGCAAACTTCAGCTTTAGTCATCCAGTTTGCCATAGAAGACTTATATGCAAGAACTAAAACTGAGCAAAGCATGTTAACATGACTCTTTCATGCATTTTGAAACCTTAAATACGTGTATAAATACAGCTTTTTGACGTAGATTTATGTCTCTCCATAGTGGTCTAATTGTGTGTCGGGAAAGGAAAAAACTACGACGCTTTTCTTGGTATTTTTAAATGCTTATCGCTGCACAACCCAATAACAGAGAGTTGGTTTTAGTTTCATTGTACAGAGAAAGGTGGGCATTCAAGATTGCAAAAAGAATTTTGGTTGTCACAGTCAAGCTTCAAAGTTGGTGAAAATCACTAAAAATTTGATGACATAACAGTGACCAATGCGAGCGCATGCAGACCAAGGCAATTTATTCATCTATCCGAGGTTCATGCAAAATACTACTCAAGAATTATGTCGAATTTCGTGCTAAAGTTAAACGCTTATAGCTCAGCAACCAAATAACATAGCGAGTTGGTCTTAGTTTCATTTCACAGAGAAATGTAGAAATTGAAGATTGCAAAAATAATTTTAGAATTTGTAATTACTGTTTAGTTACAGTCGAATTGCAGAGTTGGTGAAAATCACGAAAAATTTTACATAGTCACACTAGACTAATAGTCACCAAGACTAGAGTTAATAGTCACAGAGTTACTTTAGTCACAGAAAGTCAAGGTTGAGCAAGCCTACACCCTCAATCCCAGCAGCTGTTCTGCAGAGACAGCCTCCCATCTAATTTTTTTTTAACATACACAATACAGATTTATTAACAACGAGTTTCTTTATACTGAAACTAAGCAATACTTAGAATGAGGAGGAAGGACAATCTTCCTCCTCAAAAACACTTATCCTCCATTTATAGTTGCCAAAATACATATCAAGTATGAATTTTATATTTTCAGCTTTGTGAATCACGATATTTTATTTTAATCAGTATTTAATAGAGTAAAAAATTAATGTATTCATAAATACAAATATTATCATCCATGTGAGAAAATGAGCTCCAAAACAAACAGTTTATAATAGGAATTAAAAAAAAAAAAAAATGGAAGTATTGCTTGACAGTCTTGTAGTATCAGAAAGCAATAATGGTAATTTCTTTATTATCCTCATCAATCAGCTGTATTAACACACGAAAAATCAGTTTTCTACTTTCTAATTAGATTACACATAATCAAAACAGAATGCGTTTTCATTCCACATATATTTAGTAATCAATTAATTTTACTTTCTAAGTTTAAAAATACAGTAGCTGAATGCTCAAGCAACTTAGAAATCAATTGAACCAGGAGTCTTGTTTCATTTCCTTTATCAGGTTTGTGTATAAATAAAATTTCAAAGTTTTTTGCTATTTTAAATCAATTCCGCTAACAATCCATAAAGGATCTTCAAGATAGTTATACATCTTACTGTCCCTCAAATGAAAGTAATAGGTACATTATTTAGAGAATAATTAAAAAGTTTTTTAAAGATTTTCAGAATTTTACAAAATTTTACTATACTACTCATAAGAGTAACATGGTTTATCTTCCTGTGAATTGCTTGTAAAATGTGCTGCATTATTTAAAAAAAAAATCAAGAAAAATCCAAATTTCAAAAATAAATACAAAATGCTTTATTGCACCACAAACCATACATTAAAAAATACAACACGATTACAACCAAAACAAAATGGAAAAATTAAGTAGACTTTGCAACAAAAACTACTATCACAGAAACAATTAGTGTAAAAAAAGATACTGGTGGAAAATGAAAATAAAACTTAAAACCAAGAAAATGAAAAAATAATGAATGGAATTCTATTCCATCTTTTCATAACGCTGATGATTATCAATTGATTTCTGCATATACCATGACACGGGATACCACATCCAAACTGGGGTCAACTCGTACATCCAGTACTGAAAAAAAAAATTACCAATCGAATTAAATGCTATTAAAAAATGTAGACTTGGAAACAATGTATATAAAGAATTTATGAAATATTTTTTATTCATATTAATTACAAGATAATCAGTAATTATAAGAAAAGAATTCTAAATCTAAAACCAGATATTACTGAACAAAATTCATGTACATGGTATGTTGATCTCTCGTATTGACTGGGATGATATCCTATTCAGATCACCAAACTGTACGAGTTTTTAATTTATTATCAATATGATAATACACACGAAACCAGAACTTACAAAAATGAAAACAGTATTTTATTCAAAATAAAATTTAATTAAAAGTCAATGCAGCCATAACAGTCTCTGATGTAAATTACTCATGCTACTATAAATTAATGTAGAATTTTTAAAAATATTTGAGCCCAGTCACTTTGTAGGCAAGTGGATAATTAACGTAAAGAAATAATAAAAAAAAAGGCCAGCTAAGAGATAATCCTTTGCCATTTTTTCTAGTACAAAATTAGGGGTTTAATTTAAGGGGGAGGGGGGGGATGAAGAAATCCACCATTCGAAAAGTTTGAAAGCATTATAAATCTAGGTTTATTGGTCTTGTATTGCATTGAGCCTTATAATTAAATATACCAATGTGTCCTTGGCATGTTCTTTCCAAACTGTATTTTGCCGTATGGGGGCAAATGATAATTATTTCCATCCATTTCTGTTGTTTTTATCATAAATTGTAGGGGAATTTAAAAAAAAAGCTAGCATTACAAAATTTTTGTACTTGTAAAGAAACTCGTTTGAGAAAAGAGAAAATAAAATCGTATATTATGTCTTAATTTGTCATTTTCAATTAAGAGATATGGCAATTGCATACACAAGCATTAAAAAATGCATGGTCAATTATTTAAACTGATTCGACTCTGTTCTTTTAATTTGGAAGAAAATGGCAAATTGGATAATTAAATATATAATACCAGAATCCTGAATTATTCACGTACACACAATTCTACTCTAAAGTAAACTTTGAAACACTTAATCCAACTTAATACTATCAATTGCATCTGTTAAAGAGACAGATACATCATCAGGGCAAATTTAAAAGCAGACATCTGCTTATTTACCAATATTATTCCAAGTTTAACTGAATAAGGCAAAAGAAATTAAATGCACAATATATGCAATCTGAGAGCTAATAAATTCATTATAAAAGCTGCTACACGCTTTAATCATTATTGGTCTACAAACAACATTAGGACCTATACACATCTTGGTTGAAACACATCAATTTCACTTTTAGACAGACAATATTTAAACATCTAATCATGATAACAAATATTATACTCCAAAATCAAGGAAAGATTATAGTTTAAGAGGAAGAAAAAAATTATAAAATGATTTTCAAAAGTTTCTTCAAAAGATTGTTAGCAAGTAGTATACAACAAACTTGAAAATTAGTTCTTTATTTTTAAATATATATATATGCTTTTAGAGTTGACTTGAGGTTAGTGGTTTCAAGAGTTACACTGGACATTCAAGATGAGCGTGAAGAAAATCTTAATTCTATTAATAGAATTGTAAAAGTGAGTGCCATTGCAATCGGATGCAGCCACAAAGGGTTGATTTTATAACATGGACACTGTTAGTATTGCATTGTCTGTAATGCACTAAAAGACAATTATTTGAGCATTGCCTACTGGCATGTAGAGACGAGATATATTTCCATGTTTACTTTAAACTTTTAATTAGTTGTATTATAAATATTATGATCTTTTATGATAAACAAGTTGCACTTTTTGAATAATAAAATAACCGTTGTTGGCGGCGGCATCCTTTTATTGATGTTAAATGTCCAGCATTGTTTTTGCTAACTTAGAAACACGGAAGAAGTATTTAACATGGAATATTCCAGCCAACCAATGGAGAGAAATCAGAAAAAAAAGGAGCAATTTTCCCTATACAACAGAGAAATCTTAGCAACGATATACAAGAATGCATGATTTACCTGCAACCCATGAGACCAAAACCCAGTGGTGCGATTAGAAACGCCAATGGTCTGAATGGCACTGTTCACAAAGCGATGAGGGTCGGGAACAATGAAGTTTGGGCGTTGCAAGAAACTGCTGAATTTCACGAGACTGGTAGATATGTAAGAAGGAATCAAGCTCTGTACAATTATGCCTTGATCTTTGTATTCATAATTTAAGGCTCTGGAAAACCAGTCCACAAATACCTACAAAGGAAAAGTTGTAAAAGAAATAAAAAGAAAAGTGATAAGCAGGTTAGATTGCAAACAATTAAGAAACATATCAATATTTTTATTCTGATAGCCAATATTCCACAAAAACACTAATTAAAGTTATACTTTTTTCTTGGGGGTGGATATGCATACAAAACACAAGTCAAATGGATAATTTTCAAAAATAAGTAATATACCATGGATAAAAGAAAAGATAAGAGAAAAAATGTGATAATTAATACTATCCAAAAACTTTCATGAAATTATGCAACCAAAAACTTTTGAAATGTTGTAGTTCAACTTTATTAAATATGAAAATAAGCAGATCTCTATAAACTAATATTTATTACACATAAAATTTAGAAACAATTCATTAAATATATTAATATCTAGCACTATACATCTTTTTCAATTATATTTTTCTTTTCATATACATTTCAGTAATTTACTAGAGCAGTAAATAATTTACCTTGGAAGCCGAGTACACGGCCATCAAAGGCAGCGGATTGAAAGACGAGATAGACGACATATTAACAATTATGCCTTTTTTCCTACAGAATGGACAAATTGATTAATATAAATTAACAATATATTCAAGCAAAAAAGATATTTAAGAAAAAATATCAAAACTTTGACTACATGAAGTGTTCTATATATATGACAGAAGACAAAACTGTTATGAAAAAAAAAAACAGTAAGCTAATCAAACCTAAGCACATGCAATTATTTTCCAAGAGATGTTAAGCAAACACAAACTGATGGAGTTGTGTAATTGGGTACAAACCAATTTTTTTTATGGGGGGAATTAACTATTGCAAATTGAATGCAAGATTGTGGTGGTAGTATACATATTTAAACCTATTCCAATCTGTTACATACTTATACCATAGTGTTAGCCTTATGATGCAATAATTTTTTAAGAATACAAAATTGGGGGTTTTTTTCCTTTCCTTTTTACTTTCTTCTATACGGAGTATATAAAGAGAAAGTATTATAATCATCAAAAAATTCAAACTCGAAATTTTGACGAATCTCCACGTTTTAGACCTCCCCGAGTCCGAAAAACACAATTTGGGAATTAGGTCTGTCTGCGAACACGATAACTCGAAAACTATCAAGAGATACAGGGATGAAATTTGGTATGTGATCTTTACACAAAATTTGTAGATTTCTATCAAATTTTGGACAAAATCCGTCTACGGGAAGTCTGTGTCCACTTTCATGTGAACACTATAACTCAAAAACTTGAATAGCTATATGGATAAAATTTGGTACACAGTTTTATCATGAATGAAGGTCCGTATAAAATTTTGGGCTCAATCCATCAAAGGGTTAACTGTTTGTCGGTCTGTATAATTGCTTACTTTTGAATTTAATAACTTCTCAAAATTAGTAAGATAAATGAAATTTTGAATGTGGCCTTCTTATCTTAATTGTAGATTTGTGTCCAATTTTCGCGTCAATCGGTGAAAAAAAGGCGTTCAAATTGCATATTCAATTTTTCTAATTCTCCAGGCACATGCGTACTGGTTTATCTAACGCAGCCCCCGCTTCTAGTTCAGTCTTGTCTCATATATAGTGTAATAACACCTGCTTAGTGCCTTTTCTTCCGTTTTGGGTCCTTTTGGAGCATTCTGCTCCCGCTTAGCATATTTTATTTTTGTTTGTTTTATTGTTTTCATGTGTTGCCACTGTCTCTGAGGAAATAATCGGAGTTATAGTGGCATTCGGACCTTTCCGTAGGTCCATTATTTTTATGCGGTGGTTGCTTGGGGTTGACACCTTTTTTTGAAAGTATACAAGAAAGTTTAGGGGAGACCACTCCCTCTGGTTTCCCCTGTAATGTTTTGCAAAAACATTAATATCTAAAAATATGTATTTTGGAGATGGTTCCTACATTGTACAATTATTGTGTTCCAAATGCAAGTCTAAAATAATTTCCTGAATTCAATACAGAAAAGTTTAAAAATCTATGTTAAGAGTTTTTTTTTTTATTATTATCATTATAAATAGCTGCAAGTATAATGTTATGATAATTTTAAATACATGTTTCAATATTGAAATGAAACATATACTAAGCAAATAAGTAAACTGAACTTTTTACCTTTGTACCATTTGTGGAATAATGATGTAGGTCATCATTGTAACTGATGCAATGTTGATATTTATCAACTCCCAGAGTTTCTAAAAGAAAAAGTCGTCAGTTTTCTACATAAATATATGATAAAGGTTTCCAATGCACAAACGTTTTTATTTATGTTTTTTCTCTAGAATATTTAATTTCTTAATAATTTAGGGCAGAAAAAATTTGCTAAAAATTCAATTCAAAAAACACATTTGCAAATGATTCAGAACAAGATTACATAAAAAGAAACAATGCAAGTAAATGTCACCCGCAGTAACAGAAGGACAAACAAAACTAAATTTGAGGAACTTTAAATTTTGTAATAAAAATATTTTTGAAGCTTAGCAATATATTTTTTATACTTCACATTGGTCCATAAATCAATAGAAATAACTACTTTCAAACAATTTTTTCTAAACAGATTAGAACAGAACAAATTTGTAAATGATGCAGAAACTGATTAAAACTGACCTTTTCAGGAACATTTGCAAAAACCTCTGGAAAATCGTACATGACGCCAACATTATTAACTGAAAAGAGAACATTTTTTTAATTAATTTTCTTGCATTTAAAACATCTTTATAGTTCAAGATGAATTAGAAAAATATCTACAGAATTGTACATATCATAACAAGTGACAACTTAAGTTGACAGTATACAGAAAGCTATAACCAATCATCTCAACAGTGAATAATATACAGGTTTCCAAATGTTTTACAGCTGTATATTAGAAAGAGTTCCAAATAATTAAAAAAAGTTTTGCTCTAAATGCAGAACAATTATTAGCTTTAAAATTAAATTATATCCAAATACATCAACTTCTATTAACCCCGGACACGTCATGTCATCATCATCAAGTGCCATTACCCCGTGGTCGACAGGAACTTGATGCAGTGTAAGAGGTGGACTGAAGACAAACGACGAATGTTTAGGTCTGGCAAGCAAGGGTGAAGGAGTGCAGGTGGGATGGCAATAAGGAGTTAAGATTCTAGGCGAGAGAATGGTAGCCAGTGAGAAGGAAGGTGATGTTTGAGAGTTTAATTGTGGGGGCATGTGGAATCCGAGAGACACCACCCTTCTGGAAAACAAAGAACAGAAAGGAACCATTCCGGAGGAGTAGGGGAAGAGCTCCCCCTGAATTCATGTGTTGTCTGTCAGACACCAGCGTTAAATCCATAAAGATCATATTTAGGACCATTTAACTGGGCATAATGTGCACTACATATATTCCACAAACTATCAACTTGAGTTGTCACTGACTATGAAACTTAAAGCTATAAGATAAAGAGGTGGGTGCACATATATTTTTCTGTTTTACATTGTAGATAAGTGTCTGTCGCAAGAAATTCTTCAAAATGATGAAAAATAGTGATATAAAACTTGCAAATGCGATTCTAGGATCCATTTCTATGTCAACTGTGTTATTTTCAAAAGATATTCAATATTATAACTATTTCTCAAGATATTTAATTAAGTAAGGAAAAGGATTACAACAAATTCTTAAATAAAAATCATTATTTTAGTGAACCGAAATTAATATGTCAACATTTCTATTTCCAGTGTTTTTCAGCAGGGCCACACAAACTGCAAAGTGTCACAAAACAAAATCAGTGAATCTAATTATAAAGTTTAAATCTATCATGAACAAAGCTTGCTAACAAAGCTAATCCTCCAAGAAGCTAAAAATGAGGTCAAGGGAGACTGTACTACACATTTAATTTGTTATATTAATTAACATTTAATTTGTTAATTATTGTTAACAATTGGAAGCTGCCGTTGGGAATAACTTTAATTTTGGTCAGATATAATCCAGCACACTTCCAAAACATGGCAATAGGAAGACATTTTTAATGGTAATAGGAAGAATTTTAACACCTAACAACAAATTTATTGTGCACCAGATACAGCGAATTGTTGGTGGAATTTGGAAAATTACAGGTTCAAGACCCAACCTAAAAGTTGAGACTCACCGCCCATTTTACATTAACAAAAAGTCAGAATAAGTTGATATTTCAAATACAGCTGAAGGAGACAATCAAATTCTAAAAAATTGAAAAGCTTTTATTCATGAGATTTACCTGCAGCCTTTAATAAAACTAATAATTATAATTAATTTCCTCAATATCTTTTATGACTGAAAACACTTCTTTATAGCAAGACAAAAACACAGCAGAAATCTAAATTATTACAACTGATTGTACATGTTGGAAATTATACGCAGTTAACTTTCCTTCAGTCTCCTCATTCAATCTTCTAACCAATCACAAGCTATTGTGATGATGTCATGATACAATACATCACTGCGTGACGTCACATGCATCCCATGATTCCTTTCATGGAGAGCCGGTATAATGCAGTTAGTGATGTAGTTTGAACTGTGCATGTGAAACGTTCTTTATGTCTGTGTCTTTGTCTTACGTGCTATGTGTTCAAAATAAACAATGATTAAACCAGTTTCTCGAACTCTGCTAATTGCACTCTGCTAATTTCCCCTTCAGTACAATTAGAAAGAGAAGACCTAAAATGCAGAGAAGGTACAATAAAAATAGTACAGGGTAAGTGTAGCAACAGCTTTTCAAATCTCTAAATAAAAATAAAATTTACCTAAAAAGTTCAAAATTCATAACATGCGAAATTAATGCCCAGAAACAAAAAAAATAGGCAAGTATTAGCATAGAATATTTTTAATTAGAGTATTCAAATGCATAATCTTAAATTAGCAACTTTAAAAAAGTGCCTTTTTCAAGTTAAAAATTTCAGAATTAATATTAAAAACTGAGACTTAGGATTATTTACTTCATCTTCAATAATCCCCACAAAATTGGAATTCATAGAGCTTTGAAATCCCCTCTAGGGTTACGATAGCCAACTTCACGATACAAAAGATAACAGAATTGAGTTTTAATTCTAATAAAAATTATGTATACAAGTGTGGTGCACATCAAAGTTTGCTCACAAGTTAAATGTGGTCAATTTCACACAGGTTAAGAACCCCCAGTGGCGGCAAGTAGGCGGGGCAGACGCCACCCAAATTTGACTGAAAAAATGAAATTTTTATTTCAATTTAGCTGCCTAAAACTAGGAATTATTAAAAAGCAATAGTGTCAGGGAAGGCTAGTTAATATTGTACCTAAATTTTTAAATTTCGTTGTCTATCCTTATGCTCCAGGTACTTTTAAAAGTATATAAATTTTTTACCCCCCTACTTTTTCAACCTAATCACTGCCACTGAGAACTCCACATTTATAACATCCATTAGAAGATTAGAATTTCCCTGGTGCAAGATCCTCGAATGGGATTAGCTGCGTCGAGGACTAATGTGTATTGGAAATAAGTACCTGAATGTACTGTTTAATATGGAATGCAATATTTTAATATGGATGAGTAACGAAATATTGTATGCAACATTTCAAAAGAATCATACAAGTTCTATTTATAATATAATTTAATAATAATTTCATGCTCTTCACAATAAAACAGTCAATATCAATAATTTCAAATTTTCTAAAGAGAAAATGACCTACTTAATATTCCAATCTCTTTGTCTTCCAACTGTTTTTGAATATTACTGTAGATTTCCTTTCCAACAGAAAAATCAGCCTGAATGGTGAAAGTTTGAACTTTGAAGTCTTTTTCTAATAAAAAGAAAAACATAAGGAAGTTATGAAACATGCAACATTCAAATAATGAAAAATCTCTATAACATTTCGTGCATGTAACAAAATTTTAAATAAAATAGAAAATATTTTTATAAAAACCAACACTTTTTTCCTAAATTACCAAGAAAAATACATTTTCAAAAAAATGGGTTATAATAATAAGAATTACCTATTTCTTGAGCAGTGTGTTCTAGTTTGTCTTTGTTTCTACTGATTATAATGATATTCAAACCTCGCCGGGCAAGTTCTCGAGCATATGCTTTTCCAATTCCATCTGTTCCTCCAGTTACAACTAAAAGGAAATTTTATTGAATCTTTACATGTTGTAATAATTTTATTTCCCTTAAATTCAATTATATTAAACTACTGCATTCTTATTAATCAGCAAAGTAGAAATCATCTACTCAGTAACATAATGAAATATATATGAAAAGACTAAGGCCTAATATATATATATATATAATGTATTCGTAATTATAGTCGTTAAATCACAAAAACAGTAGGCCGAGTTAAATTATAATTTTTCATTTTATTATGGGAGAGTGACGAAATGTACGTACATCTTCGTTTAAGTTTTAAGCCAAAAGAGAACAGAAGATCCCTGCTTTTTCTCAGGTAGGGATTTAACAGATAGACATGTGATCAAAGTGAAGGGAATAATAGCTATTTTTAGTATATTACTTAAGTGTTGTAGGGAAAATGCATGGTGGCAATAGGTCGCTGATTTCGCGAGTTGTGTGCGCTTGGAAACGATTAAAATATTCTTTTAGTAATGAATATGCCAAGACGAGAGATTTAATATACCTCCAGAGCGGGAAATAGAACGAAACGAGTTTAAGAAAAGTGATTTTGGAATACATTAAGACTTCAAAATATATAATATTAGAATTTGGAATAAAATTGAGATTATTACATATATAAGGTATAAAAGATGCAAATAAACGGTGCAAGAGGTTGTCTAGGTTTTAAATACATTTTGAATGTTCGACAAAACAAATTTGAAGAGAATATAAATGAAATAAATGCAAAAGAGCTAAATATGCAACAAATGAAAAATATGTACAATGTAGTTTTATTATTCAAATTAAGTACTTTTTTTCTTAATTTTGCTCAAAAAAAAACTTCCAAGTTCCATACAAACTGAAATTTATCTGTAGAATTTTTAAATTCAAGATGATTAGCCTTCATTTATTAATCAGTAAAATTCATGATAATATAGTCAAAGATGATAGAAATGAAAACTAAGAAATAGAATAAAAGTTAATTTTTTTTAAACAGAAATTTAACTTTAAAAGTCAAATTTTACTTTTAAACATATCAAAAAAATTACACCAGCATAAGGAGCAGGAAATTAACAATTGCCTTGCAACACCAAAGTTAAATGGGGTCAGTGGGGGCCGCAGTTAGAAAGGGGAGGCAAAATCAGACATGCAGGAAAACAATTTTAGGTTAAGCCAAAGTGTACAGTACATCCCTCGCCAAGCTTGTGCGAAATCATGGAAAACTCGCCCCTTACCATTCGCCATTGGTAACCACATTTGGCGATTTATCATCAAAAAAATTCAAGTTTGGCACCGTACCATACACTTTGGTTGGGCCCAATTTTTTTACTAAGAAGAGCAGCAAAACTCGTTCAATCATTATGTACATAAAAAAAATATCTATTATAATTCAGATTTTTCGCCCTTTTTTTGGTAAATTGCCGACATGTGAAAAAAAGATTGGTGTTGGAAGAATGATTTCCAAACCTATCTGCAGAGATCAAGGGTGTCAAACAACAAATTGCATTATTAAATCTATTTTTCCCCTGGATTTTTTTTTTTTTTTTTTTGAGGTTTATGTAACTTGTACAGGAAAGGCAGCAAAAAAGTTGCAGGTACGTCACTCTACCGGGTGGACGCAAAAAAGGTTCTTATTATAACTTATTTTTCCATCCATTTATTTAAAAATTTTACATCTGCAATCCTAGGCAAAATTTTAAATGTCATAAAATGAATAGTAAATTTATTAAGATGGCAAGCAAATTCACCAAAGAAAAAAATTAAGTTGCACATGGAGAGTTCAGAATTAAAAGTAGAAGAAGCCCATGTTTTGCCCATTTTAAACCAACATGGCCATGGTAGTGTAGAACGTTAAATCCTTATTACACAGAAAATATAAGTCCATAGTTCAATGTGTATCCCTGAAGGAGCAAGAACAATTAGAAGCATTATTTTAAGTGCAGCTAATAAACTCCAAGGTCTATTTTCTCAGAAATAAATCTCATGGACTTGAACTTGGAATCTTCCATATATTAGAACAACAGATGCAAATATTGTCTTGAACCTTACGACAGCTACATTATAAATTCACTGAATACTTATTAAACAATCAAATCAGTAACAAGTAAACAACATTTATGAATAACAATATTAAGTTTGAACTCCCCCCCAAGAACATAATTACAATATTAGCTGAAATCAAACACAATCAGTAAGTATTTATTCTGAATAGTACCAAATTTCAAACTTTTGTTTTTCAGTATTCTGTTAGTACACTTGTATTCAAAGAATATATTAAATAATATACACAAACTTTTTAAAGCTCACCAAAAATCAATACTTTAATCAAAATATTTACTAAATAGCACAAATTTGGTCTCTTAATAAACAATAATCTTTAAAAAAAATTATTTAAACAGTAAGAGATTCAATTTATATCATTTTTACAATGCACATTAACATTAAAAACAAATTTCATTTACAAGCTACACGTCCAAGTTAAAAAATGTGAAGTGGGATGTACTTATGGCTTTTGCATGTAATTCAATAAATTTAAAAAATATTTATCTCACAAATATTCCAAATTCATTTAAAAAGAACAATTTTTTTTAAATCAAATGAAAATTGTAGCATATGCACAGAAGCAATCAAGTTTTAACAGACTATAAAAATTATAATCTAATAGCAGATTTTTAAAAATTCAAATTACACAGAGAAAAAATGTTTACATTCTAATACGAGATGAAATATTTAAAGCTGAAATGCATGAAACTAACATTTTACATTTTTGACATATATGGTCATCAATAAAAATTATAAGTTCTTGTAAGTCAACAATGATTTTTAGAATATTTTAAGCATTAACTAATACCAGAGTGTGAACATTTTCTTCCAAAATCTTAATACAAAATACCTAAAATACAAACAAGTCCCTATGTTTGAGATATCTCGTATTGAGAATTAAAATGGGGTAATTTTAAATAAAAGTAATATACAAAAAAGGATACAGAAGGAAAAGAAAACACCGAGCTGATCAATTAGAAAAAAGCACAAGCCAATTAATTAATGATATATATTTTAATATAGTAGACTGTTTATTTTAATATTGTAAACCATACACGCAATTTAAATATAATTTTTCAAACCCAAGTGCTTTCAAACAATTTAAACTAGTTAAAAATCTTCATTAGAAAAGCATTAATGAATTATATATATTATTTTAACATTATTAAAAGTATAAACATAGTTTATTTCGAACCGAATCGTGTCAAATACTATAATCAGGATCACAGCAATGGCAGACTATAATAACGAGAAGAAAAAAACACAGAAAATCATAATACAAGAACTTTTTTATTCATTCAAATTTACAAGTTTTACTTTTAAAATACAGAAAAACTATATTAGTTACCGACTTCCTCCGTTTAATTTACGTGGAAATAGTCATTTTCAGTGAATGTCAAGATTTTCATTTCCTTGAAGTAAATATATACATTGTGTACTGAAAATGCACATTTACCGGTTTATAAGCGACATTAATGATAAAGTAATTATCCGAAACTACGAATGTATCCATACTGTGCAAGTGTAATACTTGCATTGTACCTAGCACTTAACACATTTTATGGCTTTCGAGATTTGTTTTTAATTAAATGAACCTTTCACCTCCTTTTACAGTATTCATAATACTAATTTAATTCAATAGTACTAATAGTAATTCAATAGTCCTAATAATTAATAAAATCTAATAAAATTTGAATACGACATTAAAATTTAAAGAACTTTAATTAAAACCCAAATAATAAACAGAAGTATTTAATACAAGACAGGACATACAAAGAATTGCTAACTTATATTACTAAAATATAAATAATCCACGGAAATAAAACTGAGATAGTTTCCATTCCAGGTCGATACTCACCTGCCCAACTTCCGTACTTTTTCAAGTCCACACGCCTGAAGCGAGCCAGCACATGAGTACGAAATCCTTGTAAGAAATTCCATGTCAACGCAAATGCAGTTTTGCTCACGTAGATAAGTCCAATAATAGCTAATATATCCTCATACACTCTTAAATTCCTGTGAATCCCTTGGAACAAGAACGAAAACTGATCGACACTCGCCATTCTTTTCTGTTTACTACTAGCGAGATTCCACAGGTCTAGCATCTCTTATGTTACTCTGACAACAAAGCCGGAAGTAGAGTTGTTCGGGTTTTCTTCTTCGCGAGGTCACACATTCTGGCATGAGGAAAAATAGTTTACCTGCCGTACTCTGATTTTCATTCAGTTTTGAAATTCTGCAGCTGTCAAACGTTTTGTTCGATGACCGTATAATAGCAGTTACAACTTTTTTTTCCTATGTCTTATCAAAAATCAACGTTGTTTTTTTTTCTCTGTTGAGTAATTTAGTTTCGGAGTGAATGGTCTGTTTTTGATTTCGCGGTCATATTCCTTTAGATTTCTTTGGAATGCTTTTTTTTTTCCCCCAGTTCTTCCATGTTTTGCATTAGCATGAAATTAAAACGTGTTCCATATCTTGGTTTTCTGAAATGATTTTTCCGTCTCAATTGAAACTAATATGCATAAATTCAATTAGTACTTTTTCATAAAATGTTCTTTACATTTGTCGCACGTCTGCAACAACTTTCTTATTTTTATGCAAAAGAAAATCTATGCATTGATACCAATTTTAAATTTTGAAGAGTTCTGAATAACCGAAATTACACTAGCAGAAAATGTTAACATTTGAATTATTTGGTGAAGTTAAAACCATAGGCTTTTATCTAGGAGGGGGCCATTTTTTTTTTTCTCTCTCTCTCTTGACGGAATCAGATCGGCAATAATTTAGCCCATCTTTTGATGGCAATTTTCATTTATTTTTTTATTACAGATTGAAAAGAACTTTGGAATGAATAAGGGATAATAGCCTTTGTAATTGAAAATCCCCCAAAACCCCTTTTCAAATCAAATCAAATCCATTCAAAACCCTTAAATCCCACTGTCCAATGCATTGGATGATCCCATGATGTCACCTATTAATTATGTATGATTAATTATATTGATTAATATATAATTAATTAATTATATATAGTGTTATATAATCCTATCAAGAGTATTAATTTCGATTTTTGGGAAAATTGGTCGAAAAATATACCTTTAGGTCTCAAGAGGTTATAGTGTTTAAAGATGATAGATGCAGAAATTATATGCTAATGCTTCAAGTTTTAAATTTTTAAAGGGTTTTGTATTACTGTTATATGTATTCACTACTAATAGCAAAAGAGAATGTGTGTGTCAGTTGGCACTCTGTATATGTCAGACGGTTGGATTTAGAGTTATAAAATTCGTCAGAAAAACGTTGCAGGGAGGCCTGTGCACCTCGAAACGATATTTTTTTTTGAAATTAGAATTTTAATTAATTAAAAAATAATCTGCTTTTCCATGATAACTTCCGAAAATATTATTGCATAAAAATTATTTTTGTTTTCTTTTCAATGATAACAATTTAATTTTCTCCCTGATTTTAACAAATTTTAAAAATTATTTTTAAATATGATTTGCAACAATACTTTTCATTGTTGTAATGAAAGTCAAATCTTTTTCATTTTTTCAACAAATCGCATGAATTTGCGCTGTTAAAAAATGATATAAATGATATTCTCCGTTTTTGCCACTGACTTAAACAGATCATCTTTTAAATGAGGCGAATTTTATTAATATGAATTTTTGTCTCTAATTTTTAAAATTTTATAAATTTATTCTTGAATATAATCCGACATTTCCTTCTTTGTTAAAAATAAATTTCATTGCTTCGTCTGGTTTTTGTTTTTTTATTTCAATATTTTTTTTTTCATTTTTTTGTAATTAAAGTATAAAACCTTCTTATGCTTTGTTTTTCTTTTTTGCGTTGAATGAAAAGCAGTTTTAAAAACTTGTTTTCCGTTACTTGTGATAGACTCATATTTTAACTAATAACTTAAACTCATCTTTACATATTGCAAGACATTCTCCTCTGATGATTCAGGGGTGTAGTGGAGTAACGGCGTTCCGGCACTGCTTTATAACTTTTTAACTAGCCGGAACGCGGTTCCGGCACTGGTTTTTTAAAACAAGAAATGAAAAAGAAGAAAGAAAAAAACGTTAGATACTTCCTTAAAACAGCGTGATCTAATCTTTACCTAGAAAATACGATGGATATTTCAAATTAATAACAGTAATAAGTCACTAATAAGTAGTGTCAGGAGGGGGTTAAAAATATTAAGGTTGCAAATATTTAATTGTATTTTATTTGATTCTAAAAATAAAACTCATGATATTTTCTATAAAACTAATTAATGTCGTAATTCTACTTTGACATTACTTAACTTTAGTACAAATCAACATAAATTTTTAAAAACATTCTGTAATAAGTTCATTTTTTTTCACACTTTGAACTACAATTCGCATTGTTTTAATGCTTAAACAAAAACAAAATAACGTTAAAATATGCATTGTTTCAGTATTGACGTTTAATTACTTCATGATTCCTATACCTAAATAGAATAAATGTAAAATATATTTTACATTTGAAATGTAAAATATATTTTATTGTGACTAGATTCCCTCCTTACTCCCCCTGCTATCACCTTTTTCATCTAGCCCCCCCCCCCCCTCCAAACAATATCACCATGCGGTGATTAGGGGCAAAAGGGGGGGGGGGGCAGAAAATTTATAGACACCTGAAAGTACCCCGGAGTATAGGGGGTAGACAACAAAATTTAAAAATTTAGTTACAAAATTTGATAGTTTTCACGGACACTACTGACTTTTATACAATGCCTAGTTTTAAGCAGCTAAAATTAAATTAAAATTTAATTTTTCCACAAAAAGTGGACCCCAAGTCGCCGACACTGGTCATCATCCGACTAACCGTCTTTTTAATTAATTATTAAACGCTTTTACTAAGTTCGAATTGTTTCATGTTTGTATGCATGTATGTATGTATGTAAGGTTGGAATTTTGTGATCGATTTTTCACTCACTTCTTAATGCACTAGAGTTCTGAAATTTTGTATATTTAATGGGTCTAGATAGCAATGCAATATTTTAATAATTTTAGAGCTCTCAATTATCAATTTTAAGAACAAGTTCTCAAAATTACGTTTGCACTCGGTAGGTTTCAGTGGCGCCGTCTACAGTATTTTTGAGAACTAAATTACTTTACACAGTAATTTAAATGTTTCATTTAAAATAAAAATAATAAATATAAACAACTTTTTTAAAAACGCTTTTTACCAATGCATTAAAAAAATCTGCTGGTCAAAACAAAAATCGGAAAAACGTGAAGTGCAAGTAGAAAAGCTGTCAGTAAATTAGAATTGTAATCACATTTATAACATATTTTATATGATGAAGGTTTAATAACATTTCGTTTCTTATGATAATCATTGTGGTTTTATATCTTTCTCCTATTGTTTTCAGCTCCTCACGGTTTTACGATTTTCGTTTTGACCTCCAGATTTTTGAGAAAAAATTATTATTTTCTTTTTTTATGCATTGGTAAAAGCGTTTTTTTTAAAAAGTTTTTTACATATTTATTATTTTTTAATAGATGAATGCAAGTGGTCTAAATCATTATCTTCATTACATGCAAGTTAATTCAGTACATTTTCATTCTGCTTATGTATCAAAATTTTGTTCAAATACTTATACATTTTCTGCGCACTTTTTTTTTTCGTTCTCCAATCATTTTATTTTTGTCTTTTGTAGCAATTAATTCCTTCAACTTATCAAAAATCGCATAATTTGCAAATTTTAAAGTTGGTTGACGTAAATAAATTCCTACTATTAATATGATGGGCGAACCAGGAGGTCGCCGAATGTGACTAGTAATCTAATAAATGAAAGGTGTTATTAATTCAAGAAATAAAAATAGGTATTATACAAGTCTCATTAACTGGAAAATATCAATTTAATTTTTTTTTTTTTAGTATTGTTAAATTTTATGTTGTTGAAAATAAAAGCTTCCTATTTTTAAAAAAATATAATCACTTTGTTCGACTTTATAATGTCTGTAACTGCTTTTTCTTATGCCTTATCAAAAATTAAAAGTTTTGCCCGGTTAAATCGTTTAGTTTCGGACCGAACAGCCTTCTTTGAGTTCGCGGCCATTTCTTTTATAAGGATATTCCATTCTTTCACATGTACCTACCATTAACATTAGCATTATATTAGAGAGGGATAAAAACGTAATGAAGCAAAAAGAGAGAGATTCGAGTTCGGTATCTTACAATTTTGCTGAAATAATTTTACTTCCTTCTACTTTTAAATCAATTCTTATAAGTTAGTAATTTTGAGAATTTGACATTTATAAAATACTAGCAGTACGCGCACGGCGTTGCCCGTGGAATCAGGACTTCATCAAAATGGGAAAAAAAGAATGCCCACCAATGACACGAAAAAGTTTTGAAAACAAAATCAAAACAAAAGATACACATCGGATTGTAGAAATGCATGCTGGGAATGAAAGCATATGACGTCACCTGCCGCGAGGAAGGTCACTCGTCCGGAGAAACTCTCGCTGTTAAATCTCGCTAGCAAAAAAAACTGTTTGAACTTATCAGGGAAAAATTAATTTAAAAAAGCCGAAGAAAGATATTTTAACCGTTCTTGTTTTAAATCCGACAGAAACTTTCCAGTTATAAGCTGAAAAAATGAAAATTATAGAGATGTTAGAAGTCAGGTGCGATAATTTGAAGAAATCTTTATTAAAAATTACCATAAAAGTGACTATTTTTCAAAAATTTCTCAAAATTCAGTAAATTAAGCTAGACGTACGAAACAAAATTCATTAGAACGGAAATCGTTCTTTCCGATGGTATAACTGTTTTTTCCGTACAATTATTCGAAGCCATGCTATTGAGAAATGAGTGCGAAAAATCACCCAAAACAACGCAGAATATTGAATAAAAAAATTTCTAGATTAATTTTTAAAATTCCGGCTTCGAGGTGCATTGAGTCACCATTACGACTTCCTGTGTGCCAAATTTCATGGATGTAAGTGCGATAGATTCGTCTGGACATCGCAGACACACACACGCACACAAACATTGCCTTTTATAAGTATAGATATGCCACTGTACATATGTGCTATGTCTTTGTTGGAATCGGGTCTCTAGTTTTTTATACTCTGACCCTGGCTTTCTACTGCCCATCTCACTTGTGAGTGTGTGGGGGGAAGTTTGGAGAGGGGAGACTCGCTGACTGAAGTGTCGACCTCGTCATCTGACCACAATTCAAAATTAATAGGTCTGTCCCTCTGATTAACTTCGAAACAGGGTGTTAGCCTCCTGACCTAGGAATTTATTTAATCTCCTAATTAGATGACGCATCATATCGGAGACATTTATTGTTATTTCAGTCCCTATAAAAACGTAAAAGACACCTGGTATATTTTAGCGTGTCCAAGTGGTTTTTGCCTTTTAATTTTTTTTTTTTTGCTTTGACACAATTAAAGATTTAAATATGAAAAATTCTATAAATTTCAATGCACAAGTCAGACACGTCACTGTGTGCTAAGGGGTTAACCCTCCATTAGTCGTAATATTTTTCGACATAATTAACAACATCAGTTTTCAGTTTTGCAGTGAAATTCAAATCGTTGTCATTGTTTAAATAAATATTTAAGTGCGCGTTTCTCTTCTATTGTTGAAAGCTGAGGTCCTATCCTAACGGATTTTACTTTTTTTTTTTATCTTATCAATACTTCATTGAAATCTGTAAACAAAATCTTCTAAGATAATAAGTATATTAGGAAATATATCCAGAAAGCTGAATAATTAATTATTTTTATCGGCATGTTTTAAATCAGATAGCATGCTGCTGCGCATAAAATGCGCCGTGCCATTTTAATGTTGAAATCAAATGCATATTTTGCATGCGGAATAAGAAAATGAAGTTATAATTAGATTACATGGGCAGTTAATTCCCGGTGGACGAGCTGTCCACCGAAAGCGGCAAGATACGTATGCAACCTGCATCTATTAGCTGTTTTTAACGCATTACAGTTTGAATTTTTCTTATAAAATGCTCATTTACATTCTCATTTGGACTAATTATTATAGTTGTAAAGGAAAAATTGTCAAAACCGCGGAGCTACATTGCGATCATTTAAGGATGAAAATGTTTATGACTAACGGGGAGTTAGGAGAAACGATTGAAGAAGTAAAATTTGAATGTGCTGCCACCTTTCAGTTAACATTATACTTTTTTATTCCCACAGAAAAGGAAAGAACCTCAATATTTGCCTCAACATTCTGAAAAATGCAAACCACAATAGGCATTTAATTACTGACGTTAAAACTTTATAGGTTAGGGTTAGATTTCAATGCCTAAATATTTTCCTAGAATACTTCCTGAAAATTCGAGCTATTTTCGCTTCCAACCATTACTTGCACGATATTCTAACTTCCTTATCCATTTACTCAATAATTATGAGGTAACTTTATTCTCGGTAGGGATAAATCATAGAGCTATAAATAAACAGGAGATGGCATGCGCTGAAACTCGTGAGGTCTTAACCGCAACCGCGGCGCCATATTGTTAGAACCAAAACAAATCAAAGCAATAGCATGAAGCACGAACCGATTCCTTTGGATTATTGTGAAGATTGTAATTCTCATCTTAATATTCCTATTCATCTTCAGGAATTCAGACAAGCTATCCAAAAAACGCGGAATTCAACCCCAGGTGCTGATGGCATTACAGCGAATTGGTTTAAAAAACTCAGTAACACAGACTCAAAGCATTACTGCTTTTTTTTCAGGAAGTTTTTACTACTTCTTATATCCCTGAGGAATGGAAACGTTCGATTACTGTCCCAATTCCAAAACATAATAAGGACAAAACAAAAATTAACTCTTGTAGACCAATTGCCCTCACGTCTGTTTTTTCAAAAGTTTTCGAAAGAATTTTGATTCAGCGTATTACCCATCATTTACTAACCGAGAAAAAAATCCCTCCTTCAGTGAATGGCTTTCTTCCCCTCAGGGACAATCAGCTTGCAGTATACAAAATTCACACAGCCATTTCTGAAACCCATAGTCATAAGAAATACTTTATCGGAATAAGTCTGGATATTAAAAGTGCATATGATACTGTATGCATCGATGGTCTTATCTTTAAGTGTCTTCAGCTTGGAATTAATGGTAATATCACAAAAGTCCTGCACAACTTTTTGCAAAACCGGACTCTTCAAGTTCGTTGGAGAAACTCTCTCTCTGGGACTAAACCTGTTCAGAAAGGTTTGCCTCAAGGCAGTGTTGTATCGCCAATACTTTTCGTATGTTTTCTCGTGGTTTTTTCTGAAACCCTTGATGTGGGTGTAGAATATTCAATTTTTGCTGACGACATTTTTATCTTTTGTGCTCATACGTCTTTAGATCATATTTCAAAGAAACTGCAGAATACGATGGAAAATGTTTATAAATGGTGTAACTACTGGAAACTCATTATTAGTCCTGAAAAATGCTCTATAGCTGACCTTTCAAAAAAGAAACTACAGTCTATCCCTCGAATTACATATGCAGGCTTTCGCTTCCCTTGGAAACAAACTATCAAATATTTAGGTATAAATTTTTCCAAAACTAACCAAAATGGTGTTATAAAAAATATGTTGAAAACTATTCAATCTAAAGCCCTCAGGAAAATTAACGTTTTAAAATCTATTGCCTACAAAAATTACGGCCCCAGAATAAAGGATCTTATAAACATAGCAAACAATAGTATTTGTAGTCTCTTTTATTACAGTTGTTCAATTACAAACAAATTTTCTGAAACTCAATATAAAGCCTGCAATTCTATACTTTACTATGGCTGTCAGAGTAGCTCTAGGGCTGCCTAAATGGACCCCAAATATTGTGCTCATGAAAATCGCTGGTCAGGAAGTGCTGTCGGGAAAAAATCAAGATATTAGCAGCGCAGTTCTTTATCAGGCAACTTGCCAACGGTGCTGATTCTCCCATTTATGATCAAAACTGCAATCCTAGCATTAAATTAATTAAAAGAGATGAAGTAATGATTGCTAACTTGTTTACGGATCTGGACACATCTACAGACCATATTATTGCTTTTCCTGATATCCTCATCTCGCGAAATAACTTTTGTGAAATCTATCTTTCTGATTTTAGTTTCCGAAATAAAGATCATACTGCTTTTCTGATCAAGGATCTCTTTGAAGAAATTGTATACAGAGAATTTCAGGGCTACCATATCATTGCTACGGATGCATTCAAATCACATTTTTTCACTTCTATCGTGGGTATTTCGAACCTGCAATCTTATGTTTACAGAATTCAGCCCATCAATTCCATTTTTACGGCGGAAGCCTTGACAATTTGTCAAGCCCTTGATGAACTTTCAGTTACAGATAAAAACTTACGGGTCTATTCTGGTACCCCCGGTTGGGTTGGGAGACAGTTATTCAGTTCTTCAAGCTTTAAAGTGCCTAACAATCAAGTCTCCAAATGTTATTCACAGATTAGCTGGCAAAATTCTTGTTAGGAAAAATTTTCACCAAAAAATTAGTTTGGTGTGGACTCCAGGGCATTCACTAATCCATTGGAATGAAAAGGCGGACTTACTCGCAAAAGCGGTCACGGAGTCGCGCCCATTACTAGAGTGGATTGCTTACGAAGATATAATTTCTCCTTTTCAGACAATTTCTCTTCAAAAAAACGAACCTTTCCTTTCAAAACAGCAAACATCAAGAATAAACTGGCGATATTCCCACCATGTTAACTCTAACTCCTTGGCTCAAAATAGAAGAGAGGATATCATTTATTGCACGACTTTTAATCCGGATGATTATTACTCCTGCGCTATTGCATAGATTTGGTCTACATAATAACCCTCGTTGTCAAATTTGCAATCGTGACAATAACATTGAACACATTATTTTGTTCTGTTCCAAATACTCAAATCACAGGTCAATCCTCTGTGCAAAACTTAACTTTGATCTTCAATTGTGTTCGTCTTTAAAGGCCTTTTTTCAAAACGCTGTTTCAGATAAGCGGCATCTTAGGATTCTTCTTCAATCTTTGAAGTCTTTTGACATTTATTAAGTGCATCTTTTTTTACTTTTTTTGAATGCATCCTTTCTGACATTTATTAAGTGTATCTTTTTTACTTTTTTAATGCATCCTTTTTTACATTTATTCAGTGCATTCTTCTTGACATTTATTGAGTGCATCCTTTTTGACATTTATTGAGTGCATCC
>BGPR01007439.1:0-71185 GCA_013235015.1 Araneus ventricosus | reverse complement strand
ACATTTAAATAATATGCGTTTTCATAAAATAATTTTTGAGCTTCTTATACATCACTTGTACAAACGTTAGATTTAATTCAAAAATTTAGTATGTCGTCAGATTTAATTTAACAGTTTTGGCCTTCATTAAAGAACAGAAAAGCTGACACAATTTTAACTCGGATACGTGTGATACGAGATTTACTCACCGTCACTTGTTGCTCGTAGAACAACGCCAATATACTCACAATGCAACTATATTATATCTGTTCACTCCATCTTGTCAGAGTACTCAAATTTTAACTTCCAACGTTTAATAAAATAAATTCTTAATTAATAACACTACAATTCCATTATCTACATCACTTGGAGAAACTCCACATGTTCATCTTTTTGAATTTTTGAAGCAAATCAGATTTTATTCTCTTAATTAAACATAATGCAGTTTTAACAGAAAACTTTTTAAATCGGTTTTTAATGCAAACTTATACTTTTATATTGACATGATTTTACATTCTTTTCTGACGCAGTATGGCCATATCCGTCAAAGGGTTGACTGTCTATCGGTCTGTATAACCGCATACTTCTGAAGACGATATCTTTTAGAAGAATTAGATTAATGAAATTTCGTATGTAATCTTGAAACCCTAATTGCAGATTTGTCTCCAATTTTCGTTTAAATCAGTTTAAAAAAGCTTTCAAATTGAAAATTTAATTTTCTTTATCTTACCCTGGCCTATTGCGTAATCACGCCAGCTTCTGATTCTACTTCACCATATTACGTGCTGTCTTGGCTCACTGCCAAATTCTGCTCGTTTCATTTCGCTTTCATTCAGATGAATCATAGTCAGACACAAAGAAATATTTTTTTGAAAATAGTTTCATATTTAATATACGGTTAGTTTTATTTTGCAATTGGTAATTCATTTTTTTTCTGTTAATGGATTTTGCATTATTTTCACTCGGACAAAACGAAAGTTAGTGCCAATTGATTCATCAGTTCTGTTTTTCATGCTTTTTTATTTCTTAAGCACTCTGGAAAATGTGCGTGAGATTTTTTATTTCTTTTCTCAAATTGTGCTAGAGACGCTTGGTGCGTTTTACTGCCTTTTAGGTTATTTTTTCTCTACATGTGTTAGGGAGTGACGCAGTATGGTCAACTTAATTGCTCTTGCGCATAAAAAACCAACACTACCAACAAACCAGATTTGATTTATGACTGCCCTTCTGCTTTAAAGAGAATTTTAAATGTAATCTTGGATTATGTTTATTTTTTCTACTAGCCGCCATGGGCGATCATCCTGATGGTTATGCATTATTTCAATCGAAGCTTTTGAAAATATCACTCAATCTTTATTTAAACATAAAAGATAGATTAATAAATATCTCTTCCACTCATGAATATTGGGTAGCCTAGAGTTTTGTTTGATTCTGTTTTTGTCTGGCTCTCATTTAGATATGGATATATTTTTTTAAAAAAATCCTAAGATGTGTTAAAATAATAAGATCAATGCTACGACATATTTCGTTAACTTTTTCTAAACACTTTAATTTAAGTTGACTTTTTTATGCTTATAACGAGAAAATTTCGTATTCAACTCTTCACTCAATTCCTGATGGGCCAGAGGTTTGAAATTTTCTGTTGTCGCTGAAAATATGCTATTTAAATATTTTCAGAATTTAATTATCAGTTAACCAGAAATTAAATCAAATCTGTTTTTGTCCCACTTAGAATTGAGTTTGTGAGAAACTATAGATCTCAAGATTAAAGAGTAGGAAATAACTAAACTAAAAAATTCTACTGTTTAGTTTACTCATAAAAATGTGTTTTAAAAACTATTTTCAATTAAATTTTAAAAAACGAAATAAAATAAAATTTTATTGAAAAAAATAGAAGAAACAATTTAAAAAATTAAATATAATAAAAAATTTTATGAATGAAAATAATGCACAGAAATATCCTGTCTAAAAATTTCGCTTGAGAATCAAGAAAATCAGTTTCAAACATTTTAATTCCTTCCTGTATATTTAAAAAAGTTTTCCTCCGTAAAATATAAAAAAAATTATAAGTTTCTAAGACTTGATCAATGAAATTATTCAATTTTTATGTTTCTATTTTGTGCAACTGACATCGGTTAATCTGTAAATCTTTTAATTAATATTCTCACAACAAACGATACCTCAAAGGCTATAAGGAATTCGAATGGTTTCACGTTTACTCTATTTGTGGAATTATTTTTTGATATTCAAAACAAAGGAAAAATCTTGTCTTTGAAGTAAATTAAAGAGTTAATCTATTAAATATCTTAATCTCTAATTAATTACTTTTTAGAAAAATAAATTATTTTTATTACAAACACTTTGAAAAATTAACAAGTGATGAATTTCTTTTGCAATCATAATTACTTTTAATACCATCAGAAGATAATTAAGATGTAAATTCCAGTCAAAAAAGAAAAAAATATTCAAAGTGACAAAAATGGAAAAATAATTGACTGTGTTTCTGTTTCGAGGAAAAATTGCGTTTTATTCTCAGTTTAATTTTTTATCGATTTGAACACTATATAACTATAAAACATTTCCGGAAAATATTTCTTGGATTAAAAATTAATAGATTCATCTACAAATTTTTTAATTTACACTTCAAATAATTCTTAAAAGATTCGCTGTGGATATCAGATCATTTGGAATTTTGTAATTTGCGAGGAGATTCGAGAAGTAAAGTTTGAAAAGAGTTACACACTAGATCCTCGATTATTCCGGAGTCTATCAATCGGACCGTAGGTCTCTGTTAACCGACCCAGTTCAAGGAAATTGAACTGTGTTTTCCATTTTTTAATAGAGTTAACGGATGTTTTAGAAAAGTTCATCATAGATGGCATCGGAGTCTATTTTCACGATACTGCTATATAGCGCTTGAAAAAGATGGTTATCGGGAGGTGATCTCTTATAATTCAAGAAATTGTTCTGAGAAAAAAATAAAAACACAATTTCATTATTAACTCTATTCTTCTTCTTAAGAATGTTTTTCTAAATACGACTAATATGGTTTGGAAAAGGTAAAAAAATTTTGACTTCGTAATTGTTTCTGCTGTACATTAAGGTTTTCAAAAATCATAAAAATTATCATCGCTTAAAAAGCAACTCTACCTCTCTCTATTTTTTGAAATTTCAAAGAGGAAGAAAATACTCAATTTTTCGCACCCAACAACGAATATTTCTGAATTTTTTTTTCACATCTGGCTGGAACATGCTGTCTCATGTTTATATATTTTATTCCTGTTTGAAATTTCAAAAAATAGAGATAGGTGGTGTTGTTTGTTAACCGACGATAATTTTTTATGTTATTTATAGCATTTTTCCAAATAGAAGTAAGTATATGCCTATCTCTGATTGTTTAGAAATGAGCTTCCGGGCCCAAATGAGAGTGGGCAACCCTGTATAATAAAATTCAAAATAGAAAAGTAAATACTTTGTAGGAATTCAATATTGGTGTAGAATAATTAACTGAAGAATTCGATTGGCTAAATAAAGGTGATGAATCACTTTAAGCAAAGTTTCCGGACACTTGAAAGCTTGATCAAAATACCATCCATCAACTAACTATAATGTAAGCAACGGAGTGCTATTAATCTTGCCGAAGGATTACTTTTCCGTGCGATACATCAAAGGACAAGAAATGATCAAACAGTTCCAGTGCCAGAAATAGGATGCTAAAGTCTACTTGTAATTGATTGTATCCATCAAGTCGACGACAAATATACGAGGAAAACATGTAGACTGCGACAAAAAGCTTATCTTGCATTCGCTTTTTTTTTGTCTGTTTATTCAGGAGATAGCCTGACTATTTCTATTAAGAAAACAACATGCTCTTTCCTCGTTAGAATGGTTTGTTTCTATCCAATAATCTCATGCTCTTATACAATTTCGATCTAAAAGACATACGATACATTGACATTACTTTCAAAATGGCTTGATAAATAGAAAATTATTAAAATAATTCTTTAAAAATTACTGAGAAATAATATAAGATTTTGTATAAACTTATTATTTCATAGACATTTATGTCTATGCTTTGTAATATGAGAAGAAAATTTACAACTCGAATTCAATTAACTAATCAATTTTTGAGTACTTTCAAAAATTTTAATTTTTTTCAAATCCATCGTTCCTCTCTGAAATTTCCACCAAATTTTTTAGTAGTAACAAATTTAGAAGGACATTGTGAGTTTCATTAAGAATGCATCAGTAAGAAAAAGGTATGGAAAATTAAAAATGAACCCATGATACTTGTTAACTGACAGTATATGTGACAAGTTGGGAAAATGCAATATGCGAGACATACGTGTTTAAACTTTTGTCAGTCTCATGCCAATTTTGCCGATTCCATATAAGAAAGCATGTTTTCTACGTATAAACACCATCGAAATTGTGAAATAAATATAGTTGAAGCATTATTTAATTAGCATAATATATTATATAATAATAATAATATAATATATTTTATTTTCTAATATGATTTATTTCTATCTATTTTATTTCCCTAAATTTTTAATCTAATTTTCATGTTTTTCAAAATTAATTTTAGACTTTATTTGTGACAACGCTTTCGGTTATTGTAAAGAAATTTAAACCAATTATATTGTTCCTTCAAATATTTCACTTGCGTACTTTTGCCAATGTTAAAATTATGATAAAACATTTTTATGTTACAATGTTTTGGACTAGACGCTCAAATTGAGGTAGCGATGCACTAGTGGTAAGGTCTCGGCTTCGGGGGGCGGAGGGCTTCCAGGTTCGAACCCCGAATCCACTGAATATCCACTGTGTTTTGGGATTGTTGCACGTTAAATCATCCGTAGTGGTGAAATGTTGGTGTGGTGCGGAAGTTTGGAGAGGGGTATATCAGCTCAGGTGTCGTACTTGTAATCAGACAGCTGTTCAAAATTACTAGGTCCGTCCCAAAATAGCCTTCGTATTGCTTCTGAAAGCTCGTATTAATGTAATTAAACTAAACTATAAGTTTAAATTTCTTTCTTCTTTAATTCTTAACAGTCAGACTTTTGTGAACACTTCTTTCTCATTTTTTTTGTTCAATACAGAAGTGTAAAAACATTTTACAAATTGGTTGCTTATAATAAAATTTTAACAACTGACTTTTGAATTTAGAGGATAATTTTAAGATTTCATTTTTTCTGTTACTAAAGATTCAAGAAAATTTCCTTGAAGAAAATAAACGCTTATAAGTTTTAATTTTTGTAGTTTTTTAAGCAGATTCAGTTTAAAATTTGATCTTCCTTTGTTAATAAGTGCGGGGTTTCCTACTTAATTTACCTACTTTTAATTCCTACTTTATAAGTGCGGCGTTTTAAAATACATAAGAGATAAACCAAGTGTCATCATATTAAAAATAACAAATTAATTCTTGCTCCTCCAAAAAAAAGTTTATTTGTTTCATAAAGAAACTGTATTTTTTAATCTAAGTTTATAATGAGAATATCCTCGAGGCTTTATTGATTTCCTTTATTTTTAAGAAAAAAAATTGAAGAAGGTAACAAAGTTCGTTGTTAATTAATAATACATTTTTCCTCAATAAAAAATCTTTTTATCAGATTTTAGTCACTTTTACGCTAAGTAACTGCCCAATTTTTTTTCCAGAATTTTGAAAGTATTTTTTTTCACTCGTTAAATTTGTACTGATACGTTTAAAAGAAGCAAAAAATTAGAATAATTTCGTATTTTCTTTCAAAGTTAATTTTATGATCCATAAGTTCAAATAACAAAATATTCTTTCAAATTCCTTTTGAAATGTCATAGAAATGAGAAAATGGAACAGAAATTTGCTAAACTAATTTGAAAAAATATCAGAAACCAAACATTAGCTTTATCTTTTTCTATAAAAAATTATCAATAGTAGTTAAGTTTTTTAATTATAAAATTGCATTAATGTGTAAGTATATTACAATTGGAACTCATTGGTACAAAACAGAGGTGAAATCAAAATTATTCTCTAACTTAGAGTATATATTAAAAAAAGAATATAAGATATTCAAACTGGAAAATCGTTTTAAAAACGAAAAAATAAATTCAGTAAATTCTTTTGCTCTACATCTGAATATGTAAAAACTGGATATTCTGTATTTAATTAATCGCCGTAATAAATTGAAAATATGAATGAAATCAAATGTATAATGCAAATTTGTGATATAGTTTCACTCATTTCCCCATGTGCTAAAGTTTTGAAATTTGAACACTTGTATGTTCTTGATGACAATATTGAATTATAAATTAAAGTGTAAAAAGTAGAAAATAATTAAAATAAAAAAAATCCTATTTTTTTAGCACACTAATACTATTTTAATAGCACACAAAATCTATTTTTTTCGCCCACTAATAAAAGTGTGTTTTAAAGATTGTTTTTATTAAATTTTTTGAATTTGGATTATTCCATGCTTGTAAAGATGGAATATTTGAATCCATTTTTCACTCATTTCTTGATGTGCTAGCTTTCTGAAATTTTGCACAATTGATATGAGAAGCGCCATCTGCTTATGAATTTGAGAAAAATTTATTATAACATTCCATAATAATTAGAATAATGAATTACGAAATTTATTAGACTAAAAAGTAGAAAATAAAAAGACAATAAAGCTTTTTTAAAAGCACATTTTTTGTGTATTTAAATGTTGAAAATTATTTTTTCATAAAATTCTGGAAAAAGTGTGAACTTCTGAAATCCATAAAACGATTTGGAAACTAAGCCACGATGAAAGGAAAGAAAAAATCCTTAAACATTCATTAAAAATTAAAATGCATTCTTTTTTCATTAGAATTCCAATTAACTTAAGATTATTCATATTAACCCTTACGTTTTTGCAATTTTGTTTAAAACACTAGATTTTCGATACTTTTTTTGCAATTTTTTGTATACTAATAAAAGCTAATTTCTTTTGTTTTTCTATTTTAATAAACTTTCGTATAATACAATACTGTCGCTTTCAAAGTAATTTGCTTTGCTACGTTTGTCATTCAAAAATTTAAATATTTTGGTAGGACGAGTGATACCAAAGCCTATTTAGTTAAGATTGTGGATACTACCCTTAATATTTCTTTTATGTCCCAATTTATTCACCTTAACAGATTATTATCTTGATAGCCAATCACATAAATATGAAAAATAATAACTAACAAATGCGTACGATCGCACAAAATCTTGTGTTACAAATTTATGGAGATTAATCGAAACGTATTCAATGAAAAGATTGATAGTGATCTTCCTGTACTAATTAATACTCAATAAATGACATCAAAAACAGTTGTAATTGGTATTAAGATAATGCATGAATGGTATAAGATAATAATAAGATTTTTAAGAAGTAACGGATAATGTACGACGACATCTTTCTGATAGTTTGATTCTGTCGTTAATCGTCAGTGTGGTTGGGGTTTTAGGTTATATGACGCAAGATCCAAATATGGCTATATTGCATCCTGATGCATTGAGGACTGAAAGTGATAAACGCTGTAAGTGACAAAAACTAAAATGTTGGGAAATCGCAAAAACTGTTAATATTAACCGTAGGAGCGTTCACACCAGCGATTTCTTTACACTCTCTTTTGAATTATTTAAAGGATTAATAGACATTTTTCATGTTTACCATAGTACAAAGCATTGCTCTTGACACTTAAACGTGGAAAAAGGTTTTTGAATTTTTTTGGCACTGATATAGTTTACCATTTTTAATCACCAATTCTCCTCTCATTATACAGTGCTGTTCAAAATAAATTAGAACGCTACAGAAAATTTAACATTTTTTATTACAGAAAACAAATTTATTTATTTATATATCAAATATATTAATTTTATTATTAATTCAGTCGTATTCATTATAAAAAACTCAAATAACTCAAATTTTATTGCAAAATAAGTCAGAATTGGAACATTTTCATATAACTCTAAATTATGTGTTGTTCAAAATTATTCGAACGGTCGAAATCTTACAACGAAAAAATAACAGAACAATTTTTAAAAATAAAATATCGGTGTTTAATGTTTGTATGGGATTTCTTTGGCCTCGATCACTACTTTCAGTCTTTGATTCAGGCTATCAACCAGTTTCTGCGTTGTTCCCTGGTTGAATACTGCTTCATTTATTTTTGATCGTCTCAAAAAATCTATTTTTATTTCTCCTCTCTTCAAAAGAGAATTTCTGATTCAAAATTTACCATAAATTTTAGATGGGACTAAGGTCTGGTCTTTGTGGTGGCCACTCCAGTATCTTAATCTTGTTTTTTGATAAATAATCTTTGATGTGTGTTTTAGGTAATGATCTCGTGGTACCGTTGATCATCACAGTTTCACCAACGCCTTTAGAGGGAAACAACCCCATATCATCACATTTCCGCCTCAATGTTTTACTCTCTGTAGGTTATTCATCATCTCACTTGATAGTCTCCACATTCTTTTACGCTTTTTTTATATTTGTTTTGTGTAAGTAGTGTTTCTTTCGATATCTCTCGAAAACGGAGGGAAGACAGGTGACCATTGATGACATATCTAACCGTCATAAGCTTTCTTATGAAATAGAAATGGTCGAAATCGGTTCAGTGGTTGGGGTTTGGGTACTGTTTAATGGTTTTGCCAAATTATTTTAAAAATATAGAATATAATAATTTGGATTGTATGTATTTGAAAAGTAAATAAACAAACCACATTCAGCATGTTTTATACAATGAAATCCCAAAATAGAAAGAACAATTGTTGCTTGTGTGCTTGATGTTATTTTGCGTCATGCACTCTGGAGTTTTATTTGTACTGTGCATTTTCTTTAAACAAATAAAACATTTTAACATTTTCTTTTCTGATTTTATAACAATAGTTCTTTCATTTGGCTTCAGTTCAAGCAGATTACAACATTTCTTCACATACAAGAGAGCAAAATTGCCAAACAAAAAAATTGCAAAATGAGGCCGATCTCTTTCAAATTTTTAGCGTGCAATAGGAATATCGAAAAATGGTATACAGGAGTTTAAATGGCATATAGGACTTTATATCCGCTTATAAAGCGGGACATTCACCGCTGTTCCACTCTACGATTTTTGGAGCACGGGAAGGGAAAACTTTTCGTCAATGTTGAAACCCAATGAAAATTGGCTCAAATGGATTGGTTGTTTGGAATTCCGAATAGTTTGAAGTCTGATTGGAATGGCTGGATGGCCATTTGAGACCCCGTTGCGAGGGTAGGAGAAAACAAAAGGATAGTAAACTCGGCCTTGCCTCGGTTCTGCCTAGATTGGGACCCCTCGACGAGGATAGTAAACTAGGAAATTAACCGCTTGTGGGAGGAGGAAGGTGGACGGGAGTAAGTCTGCGACTTTGAACCTTCTCAAAAAATGTGTCTCAAAACAAACTTTGGAACATCCGTGGATGTCTTACTTAAAATTTTAGACTGGAATGAGTGGGATCTAAACCAGCTCTTGGAAGGAATGGCATAACCTAGCCTTCTCGTGAATGCCCAGCTTAAGAATTTCAAAACAAGAAATAATTTGCTGTTGCTTTTCACAATTATAAAGTAGGATGAAGAACAATTAGTTGGTGATTCTTTTTGGTTTAATTTTATTTTATATCATCTTTTACAACACGAAATGTGCACATAAAATATAAGATACATTTTAGTGTGAAAAAAATTTATCTAATAATAACACATTTCAATTTAAAGTTTAAGAAAGCCGACTATCAAATAATATTCACATTTTCCTAGTTATACAGCAATCAAGCCTTTCCTCAGCAGAACAGTGGAAATAAGCCAAGTTAATTATCTTAGTTTATTCCTTATATCTGTCAGTCTCTCTGTATTAGAAAAAAGTTGTGCGTTCTTCATATCTCTGCACGGTCCCCAGAGCTTGTATTCATTCGTGGTGCTGAATTATTAATGAGTTCTGGGAATTTTTATCGCATTTCGAAAAGAATCCTGATGATTGGTTGCCTAGCTTCGGCGATCTGTCGGCTGGTTAGAGGGACTTTATCACGATTTCAGTAAATATGAAAACGTCGAGACCAATGCTGCATTTTTTCATTTGTGAAATATCTGCGACTTTGAATTGGGTTGCTTGATATAAAAAAAATGCCAGCTTTTTTATGAATATTTAGGCCTTAAAAGTTATGGAAATTTCATCAGGGATTTGATATAAAATAAATACGCTTGATATGGAAAAAAAATTCTTTTTTTATGAACAGTTAGGAGTTAAGAATAGTAGTTTCATTAGTGATTTGATTTTAAAAAAATATGCATGATATGGAAAAAAACTATCTTCTCTTTTATGAATAGTTAGGACTTAAAAGTTACCGAAATTTCATCAGTGATTTTTTTTGTTCAAGAATAACATATTTATGAAAAATGTTTTAATTATTGAATCTCCGAAGTGTAATGGAAAGTATAATAACTTCAATCCAACAGGAGATTAACATTTGTGCTGAAAGTTAAATTTTATTTAAGATCTAAATGGCAATCTTTCAAATGAATTGAGTGATTAAATAAGGATAAAGAAAAGATCAAAACAAAGTTATTATTAGCTGTTATCTTTGAAATGATTCTGGTTTTTGCTTTTTAAATTTACGGGAAAAATTACTTCCCTTATTTAAAAAATATTTAATTTGCCTAGTATAATTCGCAAAATTTTGATTAGAAAACAGTTTAGACTTTGTTATAAACTTTTGCAGTATTTTCTACATTTTTTCTCTTCTATGTTAAATCTTTTATTTATTTTAAGTCCATAATGAAATGGAAATTATTTTAACTTCAACACAAATGCAGTTAATTGTTTATACTGAATGATATATAATATTTTAAAGAGATTTAGAATTAAAAATTTCTCCAATTATACATTAACTTATACAGCAGCTACTTAATTTTCAAAACAGCGGGGATCTCTCTCAGAAAACATTAGCTAGTATCGCGCGCTTACAAGTACATCATACATTAATTTTGCAATAAAGCTGCGGTATGAAGAGAGTAATAATTGGAAGAATTAATTTCTTCGGTAATTTAAAAAGAGTAAAATTAATAAAACTAACTTATTATGTTGTAAAATTTCAGTAAATCTCATTTGTTTCAGATTCAAAAATGTTAACATTTTACAGCACATAAGAGAATAATTGCCTAAGAGAATATTTTTTTAGCATTCGAATTCAGACAATCCTTTTCTTTAAGGGAACAAAAAGACTAACAAGAATGTGATATGAGAGTTAAGACATACAGGAAAAGAAACTTATAAAAACAAAAAGAGAAACAGTTTTAGAAAATGTGGCTCCTGAAAAAGGAAATTTCAATCAGTTGAAAGCATTCAGAGATAAATTTCGGTAGCATACGAGGTATGTACGAGTGCAAGATGGTAAGGTTACAAAAGCCAATAAAAAATGGGAAACCAAGATATTTATTTGAAAAGCATGTTTATTTCTCTACATAATCGCTATTTACATTGATACATCTATCCCATCTTTTCCATCAGTTTTCCAATACCTGCTGTATAAAAATTTTTAGACTGCATTCTCAGCTACTTATGTACCTCAAGTTTAGCATCTGCATCAGTCGCGAAACGTTTGCAGTCCAGGTGCAATTTAACCAGACCAGACAGGTGATTGGAGATAACTCTGGACTGTAAGGCGGATGTTGAAAAAGTTGCCACAGAAACTCGTCAATTTTCTTCTCAGTTAATCGAGATGAATGAGGAAATTACAGGACATTCGTGATAAAACAAAATTTCTCGAGCCAGTAGGGCTGGACTTTTCTTCGAATTGCATCCCGAAGTTTCGATACTATCTACATATATAAAACGCTAACGTACGTGGCACATAAAAGAGGTTAATTTCTCTTTTGCCGATGGCAACAATCTGTTTGTTTACAAAACAAAACCGTTAACCTCCTCCATGTTAGGCATAACTTCATAGTCATAGCCTGCTACTATATTCGTTCTGGTGTAAAATAACCTTTTCTCGAAAAAATTAGTTTAAAATGAATAATTCACAATATTTCTTACAATATAATGAATCTTTGGATGAAATTATTCGAAAGAGATCAGTTAGAAATAAAGCGGATAGATGGGTTTAGGCGATCCAGAGAACTTTTAGATCAACATCAAAATACTAGTTTAAGTCAGCGAAGATAAAATCGTGTCATTTCACAAATTGAGGTGAACATTATGGAGATTACTATTGTGAACATTATACTTCGATTACTTTTCGGTTATGCTTACCCCACTTCGCGCCTTTTTTTTCGCAAATTTTCTTGGAGCGCTGAATCGCCAGTTTAGCTCTACAAGCGCCAAGAAAATTATGAGATCAACTAGCGTTACAATAGACCGCTTGACGAGACCAACAATTCTTACTGAAGCAGAAAGTATTTCCTTATGAATATCCTTTGCCGGAAGTCCTTTTCGCCTACAAGGAATGCAAATCACTTCGCTGCTTTTCCAGCTTACACTCCTCGAGCACAGTCGCCAATTTCAAATGCATCTGCGCGTGTGTACAATTATTATCTCATTAATTCTAAATGAACATCATACAGTTGGATTGTTCTACCACTTACTGCCATATTTGGAAACAAATTACCATTAATTCCCGAACTCTTATATCAATTTGTAACCTACTTACCCTCGTATTTTAGTTTATTTTCTTATCATGAAAGATATAGAAATATGTACTGTAAATATTAAATTTTTAAATTTACGAGTATGAAACGCAAAAGTTTATCTTCCATTAGTTAATAAAAGAAATCATTTGCAACCTTACATGCTTCTTAACATGCATATGTTTACTGGAATCGCTGAATTTATAACTAAATTTTGCTTATTAATAATAGTTTTAAATTATGTCAACAATCAACCTATCATGAAATATTTACGTATTGTAGGTTATACTACATAAATATTCCATGTAGTGATCACGACAATATAATGATGTAAGGTTAAAACATATTCATAATTAATTTAAAAAATTGTCATTGTTGAAAAGATTTTAACATAATTTTCATTAAAACTAGTCGTCTTCGCCCGTAATATTAATAGCGTGTTAAGCTTGCAACTTGGCGAGACTGAAGGACTCTGCCAAGGTTTTATTTTGCAATATATCTGGAAAATGATGTAGGCGGCAGGCGACCATTGATGACATATCTAGGTGTCATAAGCTTACATATAAAATAAAAATTGTTGGTTGGGATTTGGGGACTCTGTCAAGGTTTTCCAAGGTTTTTTTTTATAGTGTTTTTACAATTTCTGTAAAAAATAGAGGGCCGTGGGGGGCAGGCGACCATTGATGATGACATATCTAGAAGTCATAAGATTCCATATGAAATAAAAATTATTGAAATCGGTCCATTGGTTGAGGCAGGGAGACTGGTACTCTGGGTTTGCCAATTATTTTAAATGTACAGGGTGTCCGAGGATTGTTGGACCCATTTCAAAAATTAATAATAATAACAAAAAAACTAATAATGTTACAAGTCCGATTGTTTTTTATTAGATGAGAGCGCATTTAAAAAGTTTTTTTTCCAGATTGATAACGTGCCGTTAAGGTGGTCTAGGGGGTCGTAAATTATTAGACTTCTCCTATTTTTGTGAGGCATTATCTGCGAAACTGTTAAAGCCAGAAGAAAAATAAAAGTATGTATTTGTGAGGAATTTTACGCTCTTTAATTCGTTAAATCAATTGCAATTCGAAAATTGAATCGTTTTCGAGATATAAAAAAACTAAGAAAGGAAATCAGAAAACGCTCATCGGCTTCTGCTGATCGGTAGCCTTTGCGTATAGAAATCTCCCGCTGTTACAAAGTTAAACGTCCTACTTGTGCGCCACCTATCTGAAAAAAAAACATTTATTTGCTCTCTCATGTAAAAAAAACTGTAGTTGTAACATTGCTAGTTTTTTTTATTAATTTTTGAAATGGGTTCAAGAATTCTCGGTCACCCTGTCTGGATTTTTAAACACATTTCGCAAGAGTGCATAAACTAAGAGAATAACTATTTACTTTGCATACTAACTGAAGTTTCTTTAAAAAAACATTACTTAGCAGCATGTAAGCACAGCGTACAGTCTCGAAAATAAAAACGAACTACCCAGCATTATTCTGCCATCGTTCATCGGAAATTAAAACAAAAGGTACCAAATTTCAGGAAATAACGTCTACTAAACGAATCCATATCTAAAAATTTCATAACGGGTCGTCAACATATTTATAATTGTACTAACTTTAAAATTTTCAATGGAAACACCCATTTCTTTCATTGGATTTCAAAATTAATTGAATCAAAAGTTATCCTCGGATGCCAAATTTTATCATTCAACCTTTATTTGTTTCAAAATTATAAGCAAATAAAATTTTGAGTCTCTAATGTTAAAGTATAAATTTGAAGTTTTGTTGATACCTTGAGATATAATATAGTTATTGACCTAGAACTTTTTCGATGTAATACTATGAAGTAGTATACACATTCTGCACCTATACTTTTGATTTTAAAATAATTTTGAACACAGGAAATATTTTATTAAATTTGATGTTTAAAAATTTTTGAGTGGCAACACTCCTAAAGTTTAACAGTAATCGATACAGAAAGCTATTTAATAAGCTCATGCAAAATTTCAGCTTATTCGAAAAAAGTAGTTTCTAAGTTACATTACGTTTTCAATTTTCTCTGTAAAACGATGCACTTGGGGGGGGGCATCCATATATTTAAAAAAGGTAACATCTTTCTTTCATTTAGTAATGTAATACATACGGATCAAAATTATATTTTTTGGAGAAAATTTCATTTTTGCAGAAATTGTAATGCATCTATTATTTATCGATTGTAAAAAATACATTGTAACTTTTAAGATGACGTTTAAAGAGCGGAATAAGTTAAAATTCTACTACAATGCATTTAAACACAAACAGCCACTTTTATATCGAGAAAGCAAAATATCGAATGTCTTCCAATCTTTTAATGGTAAATTAACTAAAATTGTTATCTTGGGGTATTTTTTGATGAGGAATTTATTTATGTCATCAAAAATTAGTGTTGCCAATGGAAATTTTGAAGTTAGTGAAATTATTAATATGCAGACGACCCCTTATGAAGTTTTTAGATATGGATCCTTTAGTAGACGTTATTTCCTGAAATTTAGTGTCTTTTGTTTTAATTTCCGATGAACGATGGCAGAATAATAATGGGTGGTTCGTTTTTTTCCCCTGCGACTGTACATACATTTTACAATAGAATTTACTACTAAGAGAATATTGATTGAAAGAATTGAATTCTTCTAGTAAAACAAGTCGTAAAATTATTGTCATCTCAGCCAAGCTCATTTGTTTCAGATTTGGAAATGTTAACATTTTACGGCACGCAAGACAGCAATAGTCTCTTTTTTTTATTGCAAAAATCCAGGAAATCTTTTTTGTGGGAGCAAAAAAAAGAGAACCTGTTTAAGCACTGCAGGAAAAGAGACTTACAAAAAAGAAAAACTTAAAAATAGTTTTAGCAAATATGGCTTCTAAGAAAGGAAATTTCATTCAGTTGAAAGCTTTGAGAGATAAATGTCATCAATGGACGATCGTCATACAAATGTATCTCATTTTAAGCAAAACATAATATCCACATTCATGTTTTAAGACCGACGTTCCTATCTTTTCCGAAATTGGTCGTTCGTGCTACACATTACAATAAACTTTTGATTTATTTTTAAGTTTATTTTCTTGTCCTGGAAGACATAGAAATATGGGATTTAAACATGGAAGTTATAGTTTTCTCTCTTCATTTCTAATACTCTTTAGGGCTGTATTTAATCTGATAAATAGTTCAAAATATTAAAAAAGTTTTAAACTTACGAGTTGGATGCCATTTTAAATGCTTAACTTTCTAATCAAAATAAAGGATCTTTATGTCTGTTGGTGCCAGTAAAAAATATAATTGAATAATACCGAAATTTGACACTTTAAAAGTAATAATGTGCAATTTAGATGTATTTATTTCCTTGATTCAAGTTTATAATTAAACAAAATTCCATGAAAGTTAGACGTTTTCCACAGCTCTGAAGAGAACAACGTCAGAAAATTCTATTGCTCGACAATCATTTGTACATTCCGTCGCTTAAAGAACTACGTCTTCAATTAAACCAGTTTGATTAGTTTAATATTTCTAATTAAGGTTTTTACAGTTAATTTGTAGCTGGATTTTTTTCTGCAGTGAAATTGTATCTGTTTTCATTATTTTCTTGATTTTTGACAACTAAAGTTTACATTTTAATGTTATGGAAAAAATGTATGCTTGCTTAATTTATCATTTGGGTATTTAGACGCAACACTTATGCATAATAAAAAATATTTCTTCTGAGCTGTGATTTTTTATATAATTTTTGAATATCTTGAGGTTAAAATTTCCATTACTGCTGCATTCGCGCGTTAGAGATACAATGATTGCGTTTATTTTTTGTTTTTATATTGTGTGGCTAATACTTCGATTTGTTTTAATTTCTTTTGATATTTTTTCGCATCTCGTATTCAGGGATATGCATCATATATATGTAATTTTTCGTTATTTTCTGATTTTTAACTCATTATATCATCTCAAAATGCATTTAGGCGAACACAGCAAACGTAGAAATCAATCACTATAAGCAGGAAAATATTAAAGAAGTTTAGGTGGAATTACAGAAACTGTGAAAAGCATACTTCTGACATCTTCGGTGTTTTCCCGTTGGTGAGGCGCAGAAGTTGAAGAGCGGGGGTCAGCTTATAGAATTTTAACTTATCTAAGCCTGAGCTCCTTGAACTTAAGTCCCAGGTTTCCAAATCATAATTAATTAGTTTAGTTAGACTGATATCCGAATTTTGAACCGCCGTCAGATGACGACGACAACACCTGCACTGTCACCTTCGTCTCCAAGCTTCCGGCCAAACCAGCGGGAAGACGTAAGACCTACGGCAGATCTTCTGTGGTATCGGGTTTCGAGCCTAGAACCCTCTGGCCCCGAAACCGAGTCCTTACCATTATTAGGCCACAGCGGCTTCAAATCAGAATCTGATTTAAAAATTATAGCATTATTCCTTAATTTAAAATAGAATTCGATAGATCCCAAAGATGAGGATAATTTGTAGTCACCGCATTCGTGAAGTCAAAATCAAGTAATAAAAAACAGAAAGAAATCACGAGAAAATTTTGTGTTAATTTTGTGAAAAATGTTATTCCTATGAAACTGCAAGGTTACAAATTTAAGAATTACGTATTCACTCGATTTAGATTAATTTAAAAACGATTTTTTTTATTTTCGTTCCTTAATTAACCAGTATTTTATTTAAAAAGTCAGCAGAATTAATTACTAATTGCAAAAAGTCTAGTTTTGGCATTATAACTAAAATTTGGATGCATACAAATGATTTTATTTCGCAAGTTGCTTAAAACAGTGCAAAAAAATAATATAATCAGATATATGAAAATATATGCTTCAAAATTTTTATTTGCTATTAGGAGAAAAGCATAGGTTAGAAATACTTTAAATGAAATATTACGGAAGGGTTTTTAAATAATTTATGAAATATCACGCTTGAATAACTTTTCTTTTTGAGAACTCTTACAAAAAACTTCAAAGATCATAACGCCTGCATGATTTTGTGAGACCTTTAAGAAACAAAGAGGTAAAAAAAAATATTTCTTTTTATTTTGGGCTTAATAAGAGCAAATATTTTAGATTGACATTGTGTGATCTATCTTTCTAAAAATTACAAACAATTCTAATTAGACGAAAAGCAATTATTAAAATTCTTTAAAAAGACTTTAGACTTTTTAATAAACTTCTATATTAATTATAAATCTCTTTACACCTAGAGTTTCAAAAGGATTAAATTTCATATTTTTAATAAACAGGTATAATGTTTAATATATTTTTGGCAGAAATGATAAGAAAATAATCCTAATTTGAGAGGGAAAAATGAAGAGAAATAACCTTTTAATGTAATTATTCTTTTATAGTTGTTCTTAAAATATTTATTAATATATTCGTATAAAATATTTATACATATTTATTCTCAAAATAAAAATGACATAACATTTTTTTTCATATAATCGAATTTTTACTTTGTGTTTTGAAATTAAAACTAAAAACTGTATAACTGAACTGAAATAGAAATTCTAAAAAGTTTCACTCTTTCATATAAAGAAAGTGGAACTTTTTAACAAATTATATTTTTTAAGCTTGGCTATACATCAATATAAAAGGAAAATAATGATATTAAGACTGGCATTTCTGCCAGCTATTGCTCGTGTCTCTGTAATAATACTTTTAAAATCATTTGTTGTGTTTTTACTCGTATCAATCTATGGACTACATTTTTTAGGTAACATTTGTAAAACAAACCTCAAAGATTACTTAATACAACTAGAGCTTAGTTTTTCAGTTAATTTTAACTGGCAATGCATGTGCACCAATGCCAAATGTTAAGTTATGTATTGCGGTATGAATGGAATTATTTGCGTTATGAATAGAAGCAGCGATAACCAGTGTTTCTGTTCATTACAATGCATAAACCACGTTTTTGTTTAGATAAAAAAAAATTTTTTTAAATATTCCTGAATTTACTGATCACATTTCTTTACTAGACATCGATGAAAAATTGATTATATGCTCTTCAGTAGAGACTACGAGTTTGAGGTAGCAAAGTTAAAGCTATCAGTACCAAATCTCAACTCAAACGATTTTTCTACGTTAAACAATAGTTTAAATACAGGTAGAAAGTATCTTATCCAGGGGAGGATGGTGGTACATGGCTGTTTTGAAAACAGCACACCAAACAAACAACTTCAGTAGATCAGCGTCATTCTTTAGTAGAGGAAAAATTTTAGGAAACTCTCCATAAAACTGCTGTATAATTCTATCTTTTCTGCATATATGATAAATTATATTATTTCTGACGCGTTTGCTGCCGCTATTATTTCATCTATGTATGATGCCAGTTGTTAAGTTTTCGGAATTTATTCAGTATAAATATGCTAATGAGACAAAGAAGCAACATGAATGATGTCAAAAAATTTTTTAAAAATAAAAGTTTTTTAGGAAAAGTCATTTGTTTTTAATTTGGCAAGCATATGTTGTCGAAATTGGCATATTTTTTGTGCTAAATTTGTGTTGATGATATATCTGAATATATGTTAGGTAGTTTAAATTAAAAAGGTGTTCAACTCTAACCTGCAGGAGTATCGGCTTCGTTGAATCCATTTAAGGGAAGAAGATCGAATGCTATTTGTTAATAAACTCTGTTATTAATTAACTGTGCAAAGAAGATCTTGGATGACAAATAAATACAGCAGAAGAAACGAATCCTCGTAGATTTGAATATAATCCTGAATAGGAATTAAAATATACTAGGAAAATAACCGATTGATGAACCTAAAAAAACTGATAAAAAGACTGCTAAATAAAACGAATTTTTTAAAATCTAATGTTACTTATTTTCAAATAATAGTTTGTAACCGTTCTTTGAAAATAAAGAAAGTGTCGGTGCAAATTTCTAAATTATAAAGATAGATTCCTAGAATAATAATAGAGCGTCCTGTAGGTCAAGTTTACTTCAAAAGATCTTTGTTTATCTCTTTCGCACTAAAGTAATGTTTCTTCAACTGAGACAGAATATCAGACAATAATCATTAGATTGACAAATTATTTACGCCTTATAATATGGTTAAAATGTTCTACAGTTATTGGTATATTCTATGCAAACAAAAGATTAATATTGTTATAAGGTATCTGTATAAAGAGTCCGCTCGGCAAAATTCAGCTGAAATCTAATTAAGTTCTTAATTAAATTGTCGTATATTTCGTCTGAGCAAATCTTCTAACAAGATTTATTTTTCTCATTAAACGTTTTATGTCAACTTCTGGAAGATTTCTGTTAATAACACTGAAAACAACACAGCTTATGATTTCAGTTTTAATACGAGGTAGGACAAAGGGTTGCTTGTAATTAAGATTGTTTGCTTCAACTTATTTATTTTCGATGAATATTGACCTGTTCATTGGAAATGGCTGTAAATCTCGGATATTTTTCTAGATTTGAAAGCTGAAATAATAAATTTCTGATGAATTTGATGTTTTTGGTTTAGATTTCGAATATTTCTCATTTTGGATATTCTTATTGTGCGTGTGGAGTTAATATCAGTAAAAAAGATGCCAATGGTTATTAAGAATAAAATACTTTGCTTCTTAAATTACAATCTTATTTGATATGTAGGTTAGCTACCATAAAGGCTATTTTCAATTTTAAAAAAATGAATAGTAATCTTTCATAGTTGCTTCATTACTTGTAATTAATAGCAATAATAGTTTTGTTATAATTTTGTAATATTTGTAATTAACAACCGATTTCATTGAGGTTTTAGAATTCTTATGGTTCATTATGGTATATTACCCACCGATTTATTTGTTTTCAAATATAAGTGGGAACAATATCATTGCAGAAACCACATGAGTCAATAATCTCAAAATTCTGGGAGCTTTGAAAAACACTCGCTAAAATTTGAAATCAATGATTTAAAAAAATACGTATAATGTGACTTTACTTGACTCTTGTGATTTCTTCACTCATTATGTAAATACCGAAATCCGGGGTTACTTTGCACCATTATAAAATTTTTGCTGAAAAGTGAAATACAGACCAACTGATTAGGGGTAGGGGTTGAGACTTTTCTTTCATTTCTTAGCAACATTTGCTAGGGTATTTCATTCCTTAAAAGGTATAGCAATCGTTCAGGAGGTTACAGAATGAAGAAAACATTGAGCCAGTTTTTCAACGAGAATTTTAATGCTGAAAAATCTGTCTCTCGTGAAAATAGTACAGCATATCTGAAGGCAAGAACATTTCATTGTGAAAGACAATAAACTAAGCTTTCATTTTGTTGCTTTGGATGTCAATTATCTTTTTATTTAAAATGGAATTAATTTTTTTTCTGATGTGGGGTAACTTTGCAGCACGGAAATTCGGTGTTCAAAATAACTCCTGTTGTTTTTAAAATTTATTTTTCTCATTTCTTAGTATTATATAAAATTGGGAACAATGTGTTTATATTTGCTGCAGGTATGCCGAAGGTAGTTAGGGATTCGTAAGTATTTGGCATAACGTCAACAAACTTTTGTTTCATTAAAATAATTTAATTAGAAGTAATTACAACATTATCTACAGCTATGTACATTATTTACAACTAAACAAAAAAAAACTAAACAGTCCATATAGCAGCCGATTCAGTTTTTTTTTTATCTCTCGCTGTCATCACAGCAGCATCCAGTCAGAACACCTACGCTCAAAATCTCTCACTTGCCGACGATTGGCGCCAAAGTTTTTCACTTCACTTCTTTTCCCTTGGGGAGGAAGAACAGTCTCGAACGAAGGAATTTAGTTTCCGTGCGTAAGCCGTCTTGGTTCTAGTGGGATGGTCTAGTGGGTAATTTAGCGGGCTGGACGTAACAATGGATTGTTCTCCAGGGATTAGAAGCTTACCATAATGCCATTCCACAAGGCAAATGAACTCTTAGAGATGAAGCAGTCGTTTTTGGTATCCTCAAACGAACAGTTTGTTATAAAATAAAGAAATTTCGTGTAGAGAAATTGAGAATCTCTGGCTTTCTCTAATGAGGAGGAAAAGCCATTGCAGCTTATGCAGTCGAGTTCAGTGACTTCGGTTTTCCTGTGAATAGTGTAGATATTAAATTGATAATAAACTTTTATTTTAGTAAGAAGGTGTGGTAATAGATAGATATATTAATAACACACCCAGAAATAATTGGATAAAAGTATTTATGAAACACCATCCTGATTTTACCGGATACAATGGCTTGAAATTGTTTATTATATTCAGGTATTTATAAAATTTATTTTTCTTATAAATTTCCAACCAGGTTTCAATAAATAGAATAATAATTTATTTTAAACCTGGATAATTGCATTGCACATTATCAGTTATACATCATATCACATCGTACATCGCCTGCAATAAATAACATCACACAAGGTTAGTTTGTTATTGAAATACACTGAAAAAATATACCCAGTGCAAAGAATCCCCACCTATAAGGCAACTTTGTACCACAATATAGAAAAATTATAATTTGCTTTTAAATTACTGTATGATCCAAATTTTGCTGCAAAATGTTTTTCTAATACTCATTTAAGGAGGAAAAAAATCAGAAATGCTTTTTATTTTAGAGAAATACGTGCAAATAATCTCGAAACTCTTTCTAAGGTCATAAAAATCGATGCAAAGTAACTCTGGATTATGGTACCCCTTTACAATATGAAGACCGCATAAAGGCAATTTTGAAAGAAAAAATTACTCATATGGTTTCTGCAATCAATGCTCCAATTATCCCTAAATTATTTGATTATCTTTAAGAGTTTTCAGTGTTTTATCTCCTCAACTGAAAACACAAGTAAGTTTTCCAGCAAAGTTTTGCCAAGTGACCACAGAAATATAAAAAAAAGATGCTAACATGAGAAGAAGCTGTTTAATGATTTTTGATTTCCAAGTGACCTTGAATATCGAGACAAAATTCCAGATGATGGAGCAAATGAACATTTTTCATCTCAGAAGAAAGAGAGAAATTTTCCCTTCCCTAGAAATAGTTGGAATGTGTAATCAGATACTATATGGAATAAAAGAAAATAATAAATTCTAAATTCTAACTACCAAACTACAACTCTTCTACTCCTAAGCAATAAAACCACCAGGAAAATCGCTACTGAAATCCAAACAGATGAAAAACTAAATGATGTCCATGTTCTAACCCTAGCAAAAAAAAAGAAGAAAAAAAACTTGGAATTCCCTGCAGAAATCCCAGCTCATCCAAAGTTGAATAATGCCCATGTTCCATCACTCGTATTATTGAAGTTTTCACAGTAAATTCTTTAGTCATCACTTTTTATGGGTTTGTTGATTTCTTTGAAGTCAATTGAAAATTAACGATTTATCATTTTTTAATAAAAATCAACCCTAATTAAATTTAGTCAATTATTCAGAATTATTTATATTTTTCAATCGAACTTTTTAAAAATATTTTTAAGTACACTAATTAGGCTGCTTTTCTGGTTGCCCAGAATAAAATCATTACTGAATTCAGAAATTTAAGAAAGAATTCCTGCTTTTAAAAATCATATGCTTCTTTTAGTTGGTTTAACGATACACAATGCTTCTTTCTTAAGCACGTATCGATCGAAGAGTATTTTATTTTCTTAACTTCCTGATAAAATAATGTTTCATTGAAGTTTAGTGTAGCTTAGTTAGATTAACGCATTGTTTTTGAAGCCACATTAAGGCTATTTTGGAATGGACCTTGTAAATATTGTTTTGTTGAAAGAAAAGAAAAAAATTACGGCATTGATTGAGATATCGTTAAAAGAAGTGATAACTGCTTATAGAAGGAACTTTTCTTTACTTCCGAAATTCATCTTACAAAATTCGGCACCCGGTTTTTAATGTTTGAAGCTAATCTGCAGTTTTGGCGTTTAGGCCAAGAGTAAATTTTTTCTGTCTAGATTGTTGCGTGTTTAAATTGTCATTTTCACAGACAAACATCATTCCAAAAAGCGCGGATTCATCAAAATCTCGACCTGTGTTGGATTTTTTTGCGGGTAGTCCTTGCAATGTAATTTTTTTCTCTTTGAATTTTCGGGTCACGAGAGGTCAATTTTTGGACGAAAGTCGGGCCTCTCACAGAAATAGATACTATTTTTGAGTCCCTGCCTGCAGGTGACTCTTGATAAAGCTTATAAAGTCGGATTCTTTTCTGCATTTTTTTCCAATTTTATTAAAGTTAACGTAATAATCCTTTTCATTAAAAATGTTTTGTCTACATTTGTATTTCGGTTGCAATAGCATTTTGCGAGCTCTGGATACAATTTACTCCTTTAGTCTTTAATTATTCCAGGTTTTTTTTGCCTTTATTTGCTTTCAGTTGATATGGTTTGGTATTTATACTCTTGATGTTGTTTGCTACGATAACTTTTCTTTGTATCAATATTTTGTCTTCGTATGCAAGAAAGTAAAAAAAAAGACCCTCTTAACCTTGGAAAAGTTGTGGGCGTCTGATATTTAATTTCTGAGCGTAGTTGAAAATATGTTTGTCTTCTGAGGTCGTCTATCTCTATCCCTCATGAATGGTCCCTTTCGATTCTTGGTGTCCCAGTAATGTTGGTGTCTGTCAGACGCCAGGTGATCCACGATTAAGTGTTAGAGGTGCGACCTTCCAACGTATCAGTGATTTAATTTACGAAATAAAGGGACCAATATTCTAGCCACAGAACAGTCTAAAATTCGAACATTGGAGCACCTTTCAAATGAAGTAGTTACATTGCGCATGCAGATTTCTGCAGTTTTAAGTTCATATTATAGCACACTTAGTGAAAATACAACTGCCAATGAACGGTATAAATAAATTGGGAAAGCGTAAGCTATTAAATGGTGTAAATAAAATTTGTGTTATAAGTAGATTTTAATCGGTGTAAATAAAATTTGTGTCATAAGTAGGTTTTAGTCGGCATAAACAAAATTTGTGTTATAAGTAGGTTTTAATCGGTGTAAACAAAATTTGTGTTATAAGTAGGTTTTAATCGGTGTAAATAAAATTTGTGTTATAAGTATGTTTTAATCGGTGTAAATAAAATTTGAGAAACATAAGGAGTTCAAGGCATTAATATCATTTACAATATATTCTACAGGAAACATTCAAACATTGCAATACATACGTATAGGATGACACAGTAATACTATTTAAGAAAAATTTCATTTTTAGTTTTCTTTCCTTTCTTTCTTTCCATACCACACCACCACACCTCTGGGTAATTGTCCATCAGCCGAGTGACGTTATTTTCCGTACTTAAGCATAAGGAAATGGTATTTTATACTGATGAATTATATGGGTAATAAAAAAAATGTTAATGGAGTAGTGTTTCTTAGAAAATACTTTTTTCGTCGTGTTTCACTCTGTATAACATCGTGAACTTCGTCATAAATCATATTTTTAATTAAAGTTTGTATTTCAAATCAATCCGCTTTTCTTCTTGATATTTTTCGAACCTTCCACATAATTTGTTTTCAAGATTGAAAATTACTTTATGCATATTTAATATGTTGATTTTCTGACAAACAATTCAAAAATCGTTTTTCTTGCTATATAAATATCGTATAAAAAAGATTTTAACTTCTCAATATATTGTTATTTAAATCACCTCCGTCAGAAATAATGAAGTTAAAACCGTTTTCTTAAACCGCGGAGAAAAGAAGGTGAAAAACACCCAAATAGAAATAATTACCGCAGGGCATTTTTCATGACGTAATTATGCAGATATTTAAAGGAAAAACTTTTCACTGAAAAGTCCGAATTAATTTGTATATTTAAAAATGCAATATATCAGTTATACCTAATTAATTCATCTTTACTCAAATTTTCATGGTAATAGCGCTCGTAGCCCTAGCAGACGCAAAATTTCAAGAAATTTTCGGAAAACATGAATTTAATTTAGAGTGTAAATATTTGCTTCATTTGATATGGTTCACTGGAAATAATTTCGATTTAGAATTCCTGAAATTTTAAAGGCTTTCATTATTTTATAATTTGCATTAAAAAAGATTATTTCTTTTTTTAATTAAGTGAAAGCAAGTCACTCTGAAAAGAAGAGATATTTACTAGATTAGCTATAAAATGTAAATAACTTAATTAAAAATATTAAACTCTTTTTGTATTTTTGATTATTTTAGTACTATGCGAAGTATTTTGTTTATAGAAAAAAATTGAATTTAGTTATTTCTATCCAATATTTATTTTTGTAGTTTATCATTTTATGGATGGACCGCAAGAATCTATCATTTGCTTGAAAAGGCACAGTCGAGTAAGGAATTATTCGTTGACAATTCAAATTTAAGCAAGGTTTTAATGTCTTGTTTATCTTCTAAATCATGGAGACTGACTCATACTCGCACATGATATGTATTGTTTAAATAATATGCTATATTATTTACATACAATATATATTATTTAATTCATATTTAGAGAATTTAATTTATTATATTTTATATAGCTCATTCTTACATTCTATGCGATTTTGTTTTTTTATAATTTTTTTTATTTGTTGCAGACACGTTTAAAGTTCAAGGAATGTACAATTTTCTTTAATTACAGGAGCACATTTTTTTCTCATAATCACTTTATGATTAATTAGGATGTAATAAAGTCCAAAGTATTCAATTTTTATCTCTTTACCTGTGACATTAAATCTTGTAAGTAGATTTCTTGTCTTTATAAATCAATAAGATAATTGTTCAGGTATAATATTAGCGTTTATAGACAACGTAACGTTTACTAATAACAACATTCCTCATTTACTAATTATAAAACAGTAACATGTGCTTTTGCCAAAATTTTTCTTGAATTCTTTTCTCTGAATTTATTACAAAAGGTTTTAGTAGTTTCTTCCATTACAACACTCTTTGAGTTTTTATTAACAATAGGAATTCTGTTATCAATAATTGAAAAAGAAAAATTCCCTATTTTCTGTATCAAATAATAAAAATGTATGAAATATGTCATAAAGATCTGTTCTGAAGTAGAAAATGTATTAAATATTATTTATCAATATTATTTCATAATTTTCTTTTTATAGCTGATATTTCTCTGCGTAAATATTCAGATGTTTGGTACACTTGAAGTTATGCAAAGCTGTTTTATCGTTGATAACATATTAACAAATTTGAAAAAGTTCCATAGAAATATAGTTCTAAATACTTCTTCTAGTGGCTTATGAGCGTTATTAATTTCCATGCAATAATGTATATCAGCCACAAGAATTTCAATATTTAATATTTTAATAAATAATTCTTGAATAAAGTCTAAAGATTGCAGAGTAAACTTCCTTGAATGTAAGCATCTAGATATAATCTTAGATTGCAGTTTGAATAAAGTTAAAGAAATGAATTAGAACATGTATAAATTTGTTATTTCAGCGCGAGATTTCTCACAGATCTCTTTTATTCAATATTGATTTTCAAAAAGATTTCTTCAATTTATAGATTGCAAAAAGAGACGTGGAGGAATAATCTGGGCTTTGGGACTCGTGGGTTGCGGATTCGATACTAGATTCCACCAAAGATCTGCCGAGTATGTGGTCCTTGTGCAAGCAAAATCTGTTGGACTCAGCCATTCTCCTAATGGTGTAGAGAGGAAACTTAGTGAGAGGAGAGAGCCGGCCAAAATGGCAAGGGCCTAAAGTGCAATAAATATAATATTAAAAGTTTAAAAAAATAATTTTTCAACAATGTATAAGATTTTTGTTTTATTTCAAACTTTATCTTGTTATTCTAAACGTTTTCTATTTATGATAATAATAATAATAAAAAGATTCAAGAATGTGAAATGATTTTGATCTGAGGTGATCACGACGTAAAGAATTCTAGTGATCTAATGTAGCAATGCAATACATTAAGCAACTGTTATGAATACTAAATAAAAAGCAGAAACACCATTCCTGTATTTAAAATTCGAAACCAAGTTGATAATGGTAATCTAAAAGACGGTAAATAAATAAAAAATAAATCTTAGTTTCAGTAATATTTATTTAAGTTAACTGTGAAATAAAATTTTAACCATTGCATTAAAATACACACTACCAAATCAGAAAAAAAATTTTCAAAAATTAGATAAAAACGAATGATGTCAGTACAAGCTCACAAAATAAGGAATTAAATTTTTTTTATTTGAAATGAGGAATTTATTTTTTATAATAGTCAAAATTAAGAAGCTTATTATACTACTATAGAAATTATCAATAACAACACTGTTGAATGATATTAAATAATTTTCATAAGTAATAAATGGCCGAATTATTAACAGGTACCTTTACAGAGGGAGAGTTCAATAAATAAATAAATTGCAAATTTGCATGCAATTATTTATTACTTCTTCTTGTGAAACAATAAATAATTTTTTTATATTTACTAAGACCAATTAAACTGTAACGTTTCGTTCTTCAAAACTTATATTACTTTTAGAGAGAAATTAAATTTTAAAATTATATCTCTCTTCAATATCTTACCATAATCCCTATCGTGCAATATTTGCACTTATCTTTTCAATCATTCATCTCAAATAGCGACTCTTTGTGTCAAACAGCTGAATCTATTTAAATTATTATAGAATTTCTGCTCGCTATTCCTGTTAAGACGAACTTAAAATTTCGAGAATGTTCTGTTACGCTACAGACGTTTCAGCAAACAGACCAACGAAGTTGTTTACGAGTCTCATAATGTAGAACGCAGAAAACAGATACCTGATTAAGTTTAGGCTTGAAGAACACGCTAAGAAGTTCTCTCGGAGAAGTCAACCATCCCTCCAGTAGATTTACATACACCATGAAACAATGGAATAACAGGTCGACATCTCATTTGAAATTCTAATTGGATCACAGAAGGAACTGCTGTTTGGATAACTGATGGTAAAGGCTTCGCTTTTAACAGTCAGTAGAGCTTCCTTCCGAGTTTTTTCTTGATTTTTCTTTTGTCCTTCGATATTTCTTACTGAAACGGAGAGAGGTGGATGCAGAGTATCACCAAAAATTTAACTGACTAGACAGTTTTTTTTATTTTTGTAGAGGCACATGCAAATGATGTTAGTTGAACCGAATGGACATCTTATTTAGATTCATCCCTTTTCTCAAAGTTCGAGGGGTTTCTTCTTTGATATCTGAAACTCATTAAATCTTTAAATTATTGGTTGAAAAGGCATCTTGTGTGCAGAATTTGCGAAGAGAGATTTTCGAACGCAAAATAATTAGAACTTAGAAAGGAGTGTGGAGAGTTCTAATACGCATTTCATCTATTATCTGGTTAACTGTAAAAACGGAGAACCCTACTGGCACAAGATATGTTACGATACCTCCACGATGTTGTTGGATATTTTGAATGCCGCACAATATTATGAAGACATCGTTGGAATATCGTTGACAATCTTGTGTTAATAGGGAAGCGCAGGGAAATGAAGTGTTCAGTCACCAAGACCAGTTAAATTAAAGAGTTTCGTTCCACTAAAATAATACCATTTCTTAAAAGTCAGTTAAATTGTATCATTTTTTTTATATCTATCCGCAAAATTTATCCTTCAATTTTCACACCTATGCATTTCAATCATTCATAACGACAGTTGACTCTCAGTAAATATATTATAGATTTTCTGTCAGAAATTTCAGCTCCGAACTTTTCGGACTCCGAACTTTTCGGATTTTGAGAATGTTCTGTTTCCAGACAGTTGTTTCAGTAACAAACGAATGAAATTGTTCACGCGTCGCAAGCTTTAGAGAGCAGAAAACAGATACTTGATTAAGTTTATGCTTGGGGAACACGCTAAGAAGTCCCCTTAGGAGAAGGCAGCCATCCCTCCGGCAGATTTGCATGCACCGTAAAACAAAAGAAAATCTTTTCGGCATCTTATTTGAAATTTTCCTTCTACCCTTTGATATTTTCTTATTGAAATAAAGAAAGGGCAACGCTGCGCATCACCAAAAATTTAAATGCGTTGGCAGTTCCTTTGCTTTTGTAGGGGCATATGTAAATGGTGTAAGGTGAATCGAATGAGCGAATTGTTACTGTTTTAGTCGTTCTTTTTAAGTCCCAAGGGTCTCTTTTTTGATATCTGAAGCTTTTGACATCTTCGAATTATAAGATATAATATCAACAGAGTTTGATACTGGAACTTAGAAAAAAGAAATCTATGGCAGAATAAGCTTATACTATGTAAATGTGATAAATCATGGAAACCTATTCGTGTATTTCAATATATCGGAATTACAAGAGGTTTTAAAAACACATAAAAGCTGTTTACCGTCGTGATTTTTAACATAGCTAAGGATTTTGCCCTGGTGAACGCAGACATTGTTGAATTAAATTGTTTAAAAGTTTGGATTTCTTTAAGGAATATCACATATTTCTTTTTTATGTTTCATTTTTGCCGTTCCTAATTTTAAATATTTAAAATGTGTTTCCCAAGAGTCTTTTAATGGAAAATTCGAACCAGACCGATGGAAAAATGTTTGAAAATAGCTTTTCTTATTCAGGGAAGTCTGAAACCTGGAGATTCATCGAAATTTCGATGTCGATTTTATCAAAGATTACGATCTTTTTTTTGTGTATGTTTAATAAAAGAGAAAGCAGATTGACTTAAAGATCAACATCCCCAGAGACGATTATGAGCAATTAAGATCCATTTCTTCGATACTATGATCAAACTATCAATTAATCAGAAATCAGTAACATTTTTTGAATGTAAAAGTTTTGTAAGATTTGTTACGAATGCCTGAAGTTTTATAAATAAATAACTTAAAGGATTAAAAATTATAAACGTTTTCAATCAAACTGGAAAATATAAGGCTGGATGGTAAGAATTAAATTATCGAATCTCGATGATATGAAGTTCACAACATTGGAAAACAAATAGCGAGGGAAAAAAAGAGGCAATTGGTAAAAATAACTATTTCTTTACTTAAAACTGCTGGAATGTCCATGAATTAAATTTACTTTTGGATGTTTATAATAATTGCTAGTGTTTATAACGCTTCTATACCACTTGAGGTTTGTAATTAATATTTATCATGTCGTAATCGAATTATTATATCCTGCCGGTGGAATTATCTTTATATCAGGGATTATAATCGTCTATCTTACGTTATAGTTCATTTTTTAAATCTTTTTGTCATTCGTTTTCCTAAGCTCTGTAATGTATACTAACAGCGTTTGACGGTCCAATGGAAACTAGTTTTTTTCTGTTCAGCACTCTATGAGCAAACTTCTAATAACTTTACGCATTTTAGATATCATATCTTTTTTCTTTTTTTAAACTTTTCCTCCAAATTTATTATCCAGTTTTTACAGTTAAATATACATTTCTAGACTCTGTGTTTCACAAATTTCTAATTAATTCGGAAAAGTGAGATTCAATTAACTTATTATTGAATTTCTGCCATTTTCAGGACATAAACTTTTCCAACTTAAACTTTCATACAGTTCTCTTTTCCTGACAGTCGTTTTCAACAAACAAGTCAATGAAATTGTTTACGCGCCGCATCTTTTTCACAGCAGAAAACAAATACTCGATTAACTTTATGCTTGGAGGACGCGTTAAGAAATCTTGTCCTGACCTGGCAACGGTCCCTCCGGCAGATTTGCATACGTCATGAAACAAAGGAAAATGCAGTCGACACCTTATTTGAAATTCTAATTCGTGCTCCGAAGAAACTGCTGGATGGATAACAGACGGTAACGCCTTTGCTTTTAGCGGTCAATATAGCTGACTTTCGAATTTTTCTTGGTTTCTTCTTTTGTCGTCCTGTCTGTTTTTGCCCTTTGATATTTGGCATTTCTTGGTATAATGAAGATAAGGTGACGCTGAGTATCACCAAAAATTTAAATGTAACAGCTATTCTTTTATTTTTTGTTGGAAAATATTCAAATGATATCAGCTATTGAATGGTTCTTTACTTTTGATTAATAATATTTTTAAAGAGGTAGGAGCTCTTTATTCAAAGGCGTTTAATGCATCGATATGTTATATGATACCTAATCATTCATAAAAGTATTTAATTAAATGTTCTGAAATGAAAATGTCTTGGAACTCTACACTTCACAAAGCGTTATCTTGTGAATTGAGAAAATATTAATATTTTGGTTTTTTGGAAGGCATTGCAAAATACAATCAGCTACAAAGAAAGCCATTATAATTTTTGCGCCAATACAATTTTTCGTTAGAAACAGTTTTTAAATCATTATTTTTAAATATGCAGAATGAATCTAAATTTTTTAACGAAATTTTAAAGACAAATAGAGCTGTCTGACACAAGAAAACTTTAGAATAGGTTGTGCAATGTGTATGCAAAACATTTGTACTGGAATGTATTCTAGAAAGGATCCCAAAAGTAGTTACAAAAGAAAAATTATCATAGATGAAGTGAAAAATTACTTCATCTAGGGAACAACGTACCAAAGATAAAGGAGGAGAAACAGTATTTAGAAACTAAATTATTTATTTAAGAAAACATGATATGAGAGATTGGTATTCACATATGACTATTTACATCTGGTTAGACAAAAGAGAGATTTATGATTTACACATTATTAGGATTTTAATTCTACGTAAAACTTATAGAAAACTTCACTTATAATAGTTTAGAGAATATAGCCAGGACCATCGCCGCTGTGCTACCAGAGGAGAGATCCCCGTAGCTCGTTGCGCTCGCCAACCTACCGCAGGTCGGTTCTTCTTAATTTCAACTAGCCGCTTTGCTCAGCACTGTCCTTGCCACCTCACTGCTTCAAGGCTCTTAGTCACTACTTTTTGCAGTTTTAAATACTGCTTGAAGATCAGTGGAACCGACCATAAAACCATAGTAGATTTCATATTCTTTGTGGACAACAGATTCCTTTAAAATTGTAAAATCTTTCAATAAACCTCATCTAGTTGCAATGTTTTTTGTATAACTTTTTCACGAACTTCGGCATGAAAGTCTACAGATCCCTAAGTAGAGAATGATATCGCCCTAAATAAACAGTTTCCATCACCTACAATAGGTATTTTACAATATTTTTGACATGCCATTGTGATGGAACTGTTGGGATCTATATATTTAAAATAATATGGTGAAAACTTCAGACAGTTCGCCAGCTCCATCACTCGACGGATTTAGATAATTTTTATTTCATATAAAAGCTTAAGACGTCTATATATGTCATCAAGGGTCTTTTGTCCCCCCCTCCCATTTTCGAACGAAACCGAAAAAACATTTCTCCACATTGGCAAACATTTTTCTTCACTCATATGAGAGGGAATTAATTAAAAATGAAATTATTTATGGTTTTCGTTTTATTGATGACCTTTTAGCGTTTAATTATGATAATTTTAAATCCATCTATAACTGCTATCCAGAAGAGCTTAAATTAAACAAAACCAATACAGAAATTAACAAATGCAATTTTTTAGATATTGAAATTGAAATATTAAATTAAGAAGTCTCTGTTGGCATATTTGATAAAAGAAAAGAATTTAATTTTAAGGTTATAATACTTTGTAATTTTCATACAAATCTTCATTATAAAATTTTAAGGAATTCCATTTTTTCTCAAATTAATAGAATAAATAGCATATGCAATAACCATTCAAATTTAGTTAAAGCTTTAGATAATTTAAAGAATATTCTCAAAGACAATGGATTCCCGAATTCTTTCATTAATATTAATAGTTTTTTAAAAGGAGTATAAAAATATTTCTAATTAATATATTAATGGTTTTTTCTGATTTTATTTGTTATAACTGTTTAAATATTAGTTTTTTTATTCTGATTAATTAGTTAGTATTTTTCTTCATAGATGGAGCTAGGTGCTGGCTTCTAATTCTTTGTTGCTTCCTGTGTATTTGGCGTCTCCTGGTTTACATCTAAAATTTCGGCAGAGAGTGTTAGGTTTAACACACTCTCTAGTATCTTTTGATTATTCATTAAGGATTTTGCATTTTAAAAATTTCAGAATGTTTCTCATATTGATATTGGACAGGATTCAGGCCACAAAGGGTATAATTTTTATTTATAATTTTACCCTTGACAGAAAATCTTGTCTAATTTGGAATCTTTATGGTGAGTGATCTTCGATAAAGTTCGCCATTCGATTCTTCATTCATTTTTTTCCGTTTTGAACATTTTTTACTTTCTAAATTAATTTTTATGTGTTTTAAATATTATCGTTTTAAACTTCAGTTGATGCAATTACTTGAGGCTGTTGCGTTAGTACGCTTAAAGATGTATTGTCATCGTTTTTGTTTAAATCTGCTGTTTCTTATCTATACTTTTCTTTATTTTTTAATTTTAATTTTTGTTTAGTATATCTATTATTTCTCCACAATACATTCTCTATATGTTTAATATGGTAAAACTTTCAGACATTTTGCCAGACCCAATCACTCCACGGATTTCGACATTTTTTTCATTTGAAAGGTTATCGCATCTATTTATGTCATCAAGGGTCATCTTTCCACCACCACCCTCCATTTTTGAACGAAATCGAAAAAACACTTCTCATCTGTACATTGTCTATGGATAAACCTTGTAGAAATTCCCCAGCCCCAACTACCCGACGTATTTCGACAATTTGTTTTTTCATTTCAAAGGTTATCACATCTAGATATGTCATCAAGGGTCACCTTTTCCCCCCATTTTTGAACAAAATCGAAAAAGCATATGCAGAATGTATGGTGAAGAAATTTTTTTCGATTTCGTTCCAAAAGGCCGCCAGCCCGCCCCCCATTTTCGAACGAAATAGAAAAAACATGTAGAAGATGTATGGCGGAGAAGTGTTATTTCGATTTCCATCAAAAATGGGGTGGGGTGGGGGAGCAGGCGACCCTTGATAACATATCTAGATGTCATAACCTTTCAATTAAAAAAGAAATTGTCGAAATCCGTCAGGTGGTTGGGGCTGGGGGATTTCTACAAGGTTTACCCATAGACAATGTTCAGAGGAGAAGTGTTTTTTCGATTTCGTTCGAAAAAAGGGGTGGTTGGGGGCAAGCGACCCTTGATGACATATCTAAACGGCATAACCTTTCAAATGAAAAAAAAAATTGTCGAAATCGGTCGAGTGGTTGAGGTTGGCGGACTCGGTGAAGGTTTTTTTACCAAATTATTTAAAATATTTAGATAAGCCATTGCTTCCGGATTAAAACATTACACTCGGTTTTAACGGAGAGATACACCTACGCATCACGTGATTAGCATGTAGAGCGCTCGTGATGGTTATCTTTCGATATATTTCCACTGACACAACAATTATTCAAATGAGCTCGTTCGGAAAGTGGAAAAATATTATTAGAAAGGAATTAAACTTACGCTATTAAGCTAGACTGGAAAAATGCAATTCCCACATGTATGTAATGATTTTAAATTTTTAAATTTTCTTTAAATTAAATCTTTTTTAACGCCACTTAACTTTTAATTACAAACGAATTACTTCTACTTCAATCTTAGATAAGCCCACTTCTACTTTAACTTACAATATAACGAGATCTTCGGAGCTTTCCCGTTTTCTCAGCAGCATAAAAAGGCATGACTGCCGCCTTCTTTTTACGATGTAACCAATTCCTGGTAAGACGTGCCGCTTTGCGCGTAAGTGTTTCATTCATGACCATAGATAAGACTCCAGAAATGACTAAGACTTCAACTTTCATCTATAGTTGCATTATCTGCACCAATATAATTTTAAGTACGAAGATCTAAATGCTAGTTTTTTGAGTATCAACAATTGCATATTCATTTAAAAATGCTTCAACACTTCGCTTAACAGAAGAATGCACGTCAAACTCACCGAAATAACGTTTTTGTTTGATATGCGCATACTAGTTAAACGTAGTTATCTTGTTAGTTAATATGATCGGTAGATTATTTTTAAGATAAAAATAGATATTCGTAGGAACCAACTACTTTGGAGGACTCTACTCTTGAAATTTATCGAGAGTTACATCGTTTGAGTTCTTCAGTTACAGCAATCAACGATAATATCTAATTATAATTAATTAAATATTAATTCAAGACTCAGCTTAACGAACGTTACAGGAGAAAAGTATCAGGAATCTAAAAGTCTAATTAATTCATTACTGTGAGATATTCCACCAAATTTAAAATCAATAGTGTAGCAATCAGTTTTCAATTAGAAGACTTTAATTGCTGATATCATGTTAAACAGAAAAATGCTAGAAATGTTGCCTGCATTCTGGAAGTTTCATGACATTATCTATCTTATTATGAAACAACATATTTATTTTACTTCGCGGTGTAATGATTATCAGTTTAAATTATTTCATATGACCTGAAATAATGTTGTTCATTAGTCTCGTGAATTTGCAGAACTTTCCTGTTATAGCAGTTAGATAGGCGTATATACCAAATATTATAGGTGAATATGATATGATTCTTAATAAAACAATTTTACTTACTCAAAGCATTTTAAAGTAAACTTTCAAGTGTTTTTAAATGGAGTATGCTTTTGATATGGTCTACTAAAAATATGAAAAATCTATCGATAAATAAAATATATTCCTCGTATGTTATATTGTTATGGCTAAAATTCTTGAGTCACGTGTTGTATTTATAAAAACTGTAGGGAATGTTTTTTATTCAGCACCTAATTTCCTTAATAAATTCTATTATTTATATTTGAATTCAATTTTAATTATTATAAAAAGTAATAATAATTCCAATTAAACCTTTTGTGCTATACAACTTCATCTTAGATGTATTACGTTTTCGAGTGCAATAGCAAACATTTCAGACAAACAACGCCCTCTAGCACAGACACTTAAAGTGGGCCATTCACAGCTGTTCCAAAATGGAATTCTTGGAACGCAGGAAGGAAAAACCTATCGTTAAGGTCGAAAACCTATGAAATTTGGTGCAAATGCATTCGAAGTGGTGGAATTCAAAATAACTCAAAATCCAAAACGATTCCAATTAGGGACCTCGATGCGAGGCTAGCGGGAGAACAAAAGATCTGCCTACACTGGCACCTCGCGTCGAGGCTAGAAATGAAACTCGAAATCTCCCGTGTAGGGAAGGAGGAGTGAAGGGTGAGAGGAATTCTGCGTCTTTGAACTTTGTCTCAAAACAAACTTTGGAATATGCGTGAATGTTTTGCCTAATTTTTCGACTAAAATGAGAGGAATACAAACCTCTTGTTGGGACAAATGGCTTAGCCTTTCTTTCTCGTGATTCCCCAGCCTAACATTTCCTCCTATATGCTCCTAAGTAGAACTAGTTTGTTTCGCTAGGCCTAACCTACTCATAAAGGTTGTCAGAATCCTTTTGAATTACTCTTTAGATATAATACACTAGTGTTCAAAAGTTACTTTACAAACGCCTTTTTCGCTATTATTAAAAATAGCTATCACCAATATTTTAAAAATTGATGTCTTTTGCAATTTTGGAAATGGTTATTGGAATGTAAGCATATACGTTACATCAGGTGAATTTTAAACGTTTACAAGATAATGCTTTTTTAAATAAACGTGCAAGTGACCGATTTTGTTACTTAGGATTTTCGTCAATAAGAGTGTAATATTTAAAAAAACATTCTCACGACTGACTGATTACAGCAAAAAAATAAGGCCATAATCTCGCCAATTTAAATATTTAAAAAAAATTTTAATCTCTTTTAATATGTTCTTTGTTTTCTTTAATAGTATTGGGCATATGTGTATGATATTTCATTACAATACACCGATTATTATTCGAGATTAGCACATGTTTCATGTTTGTAACCTGACTTTTGTTCTCCAATATATATGTAATATAACCGATACGAAGTATAATTAAAGAATTATATTTAGTGATTCAATAATCGTAAAACTTTCTAACTTACGATTTCACCAATAAAATGTATACATTGTATTTGAATAAAACACAAAAACAGGAATATCAAACTAAAATAAAGAGAATAAGCATGTTTGTTACTAGTTAGTTTAAGTGTTTGAAATTAATAATTAAAAAAGTAAAATTTTTAAGACTGTCTTTTATGTTACGCTGAATTAATTAATTTTCTTTGTTTACATAAATTAAGACTTCTGGAGAGATGTCAATCTGCAAAATGTAAACATCGTTTATGAATATAATATCCAGCTAAAATAGCTTATCTGAGAAGTAAAACTCTCGAACTGTCTCTTACAGTATAAACAGAAGTCAATTAATATTCCTTATTTGCACAAATCGACTTCTAGACCGATCTCAGACTGGAAAATTTGATTTATCATCGTTAAATAGACTTCAAATCCGAAAACTTCGAAATTTAGTTTCGGTCAACTGAATTGTGAATGTTTCACGATATTGCTACTCGAATTCCTATCCGCTTGAATTTAATTCTCTGCGAAAAGCGTTATCGAAATTTGCACTCCTCTTCTGATTACAGAAAGAGTTTCACTTTAAATGAGTATTCGATGAAATTTCTCTCATATTTATAACGGATTTCAAAGACTGTGAAGATTTCAGGCATTCTTTAGTTAAATATATCGAGTTTATTACTGGTGTCCTCCAAAACTGTTATACTGAAATTGCATTTGAGGCAGATATGTTTGAGATATATTGGGCGACAGATCAGTAATGCACAACTCAATAAAGTTTTAAATTCTTTTTTCAAGTGAAATTAATCATTACATCGTAGTATGAACAAAATATTTCCTGTAATTTAATAAACTATACATATTTAATATACTGGGTGTCCACACTTATCGTGGTCCAATAGCTAATTTCTAAACCGTTAGAGATAGTCATATAGTTCCAGTTGGGAAAATGCTTTAAATGAAGGGAAGAATTATAATATATGTTTATTGAGTGAATAAATATATTCGTAAAAAAGTTACAAAATCTAACTTTTTATACAGTCCCCCGGTTCTATCAATCATATTTAGTAAAATGTTTATGACACTCTAACATTTTAAACAAAAAAGTTTCACTCATTTGCGACTAAAACTGACCGAGTTATTGAGCTTTGAACATCGCTGACTAAAACCACTTTACACCATTTCAATAGCCGTCTTACAAACGAGTTACCAATCAATGCGCAGCAGTTGCTCGACGAGGCTTCTGACTGGTTAAAAATCATGAAATTCAAAGCTCCATAACTCGCTCAGTTTTAGACAATGAAGAGTGGAGCTTTTTCTACTTAAAATGTTAGTGTGTGAAAAAATATTCTACTAAATATGACTTATAGGACCAGGAAACCGCATAAAAAATTAGAATTCGTAAATCTTTCGGAAATATATTTAGTGACTCAAAAAACATAAAATATAATTTTTCCTTCCATGTAAAGCATTTTTCCAACTGGAACTATATGTCTATTTCTAACGGTTTAGAAATTAGCTATTGGACCACGATAAGTGTGGACACCTTGTATACGGCAAAAGGTCTCAACATTTTATTGTTTCAAACTGAAATTTCCATATTAATTTTAACATCGAATCCTTCCACACATTTTGGCCAAATTTGCAATGAATTTGAAATTTTAATAACAGAAGATTTTAAAAAAGGTACTTTTATTAATACATTTAATTAGTATTTATTTTGTTTTAAATATTTTCTACTTTTAGTCTTCCAGTTTATTATGGAACTTCGAAATCATTTTTTTTCTCAAATTCGTTAACAGGTGGCCTCAGTCATATAAACCTTATTATCAGTTAATCTATCAATTTATTAAAAATAATAGATTAGTTGACAATAAGGTTCTGAAAATGTTGAAATAGAGTATGGCCATCCAAATCAAATCAACGTGCAAAATTTCAAAACTCTAGCACCTCAGTAAGTGAATGAAGAATCGAATTAATATTATTAAATTGAAATAATATTTATATAAAAACTTAAATTACTATATTCGCAGATTTTATTTACTTATGCACGTTTATATTTGCTAAAGCATACATCAACTGATTGGTCTGTCGAATAAATGCAGCTCACTGAATATATAAGAAATCTGATAAAAATGCAGCATGAGACCGTGCTATCTTTTTATGTGATAATAAAATTGTCTGAATATACAGAAGAATTTTTCTGTGCATTGTGTTTGGAAAAATGTCAGTACTTAAAATGCAGAAGTTGGTTTTGAGACTTTGGTGAAGATGAGTATTTATGGATTTTTATTAACGTTTATGAACAACTGAAACTAATTTTACTCAATAGCCACAAACACATATTTATTATAAAGGCTGTTATTTCAAAACCACCATATTCCCAACACCATTTTAAGCCTTGTTTTTCCTCCCAACTTTTGGGACTCGATACAAGTTCGTTGGGCTGTTAAACAAGCTCTGAACCAGTTTCATATTGGCAGTAAAACTAAAATGTGATGGATAACGAACAAAAGATACGCTACCAAATCCCTTAAGAATGCTACATTTTGGAAGAATATCTTCTTCGATGTCACTTTCACAGTTTTTCATGCATCCAAAATAATTTTCTGCCCGCAGGATGATTGATGACATTGTTGGATAGCTGTTCCGGTGTTTTGAACTTCTAATCCAGATGAGAATATACTCGCCTTCGAGTACCTTTTATTATTTTGTGAAGTTACTAGATCCCATGAAATTTGCTTTTCACTTTGCCCTGCTTTACTTTATTTTGCAATAAACCATACCGTATTTCTTTTTGCTTCTGTTAACTATAGGTATGCTATAAAGAAAGAATTTTTGGTTTCTTCCTCAGTGGAATATTTGAAAATTTCAATCCAGTAAGACTATTCTAGAAGTTGCAATATTACATTGAAAAAAGTTTTAATTATTTTGGTACAAAAACTGAATTTTGACCCATAACTTAAGCTTATGTTTATTTTTAATATTGCAAAACTTTTTATGACAACTGCATTCAGTTACACACTTAGAGCGAGGTAGGGGACTTGGTAACAAGGAGTAATTGGGAACGGTGTTATTACAGTGAGCACAGGTGAGGCCTTTGCGAACTGGAAAGATTGTGCTTTGGTAAAAACATCGTAGAGAAAAGGGAAAAACACTTTCCCGCTTTCTTTTACATTATTTTCTGATAACCTATGTTTACCTTAGTTGCAACTGTGTTAAGAAAGAGCGAAACCAAATCTTTCTTAAATTTCATTGCTTGTTTCCTACACCGGCTATACGCAAGGTAGTTATATGTTTCTTGGCTCAGTAAGATATAACGGTTATGAGAAAACTTCAATTTTGGATTTTGGATTTTCTCCTGCGAAACAGGTTAGTGTTCTCAATTACCCCTGACAAATTTCAACGCGGAGTTATCGGAAACAGACTTTTAATGTAACAAAACCCTATATTTTTCGTTTATTAAGAATAATTTATTATACGCTGGAAAGTAATATTAAATCTAGGATCGTGGTAGTGTTCTGTTGCGCTAATAATGTTTATTCTTTTATGTCAAATAAGCAAGTTACACTTTAAAAAAGTACGTGATCTATTACACATACATATTACTTTTCCCGTGTGAAAGTTGCTTATTAATAATGGCTTGAAGCCGTTTGACGTCAAATATGGTAGAAACTGACGACGTGGAAGGAGAAATCGTGATAATGTTGGAAGAATCGGAGGACTCCCTCCAACAAGAAATGGACCTTTCAACAAATATGTAGATTTTGATCAATAATATTGGAGGCTCCAGAATGAGAACTCATTATTTGCACTTCTGCTCGATTGATGTAGTTGACGGTGCTGAATTGAATCCAACAGGACAGGAGGAGTACCAGTTTTGCTAAGTTCAAAATTTTTTTTGTTGGCGATTGATCAATATGCGATTTCCGAGAGTCAGATAAAAGCTATACTCCCAGATTCTACCATGGGCGTAGATGGAAGGGAAAAAGTTCTTGTTTCTTTCAAGGTCGTGCATTATAAAGTCGTGTAATGTAAGTGCCTTTACATTTCAAAGGTTCAGACAGCTCTTGAGAGCTAATGAAGCATTTGTTATTCTTTCAGGTCTCCATAGACAGTTTTAACTAGGATCTTCCGAAGATATAAAAATAAACTCTTTAAATTAGAACATGAATTAGGATCCTGTCACATGGTTTTTCGAAAATGGGAGTTAAATTTCGCTTCGTTAATTAACTTACTAATGCAAATGGAATCGTTTTTCTAATGCAAATTAGTTGATTACAGAAGAGTCCAACTGAAGCTCTTCCGAAGTGGAATAAAAACTTTAAACACAGCGATGCCTGTAAGTTGAAAGATAAATTTGTGGATTACAATCCAGCAATAAGTAGAATATTAAATCTTTATCTCTTTTGAAATATTCACGATGTAAAAAAATAATAAAACCTTAGCAAATTTTTTAAACCATTTTTTGAGAAGAAAGGCACACTTTTATAATAGAGTCAGGGAAGACTGGTTTCGTGTACATTCCTTAGAATTACAGATTAGGATTTTTTTCTTCTCTTGTGAGGTTTTACTTCCAATTCATTGGTGAATTGATTGATTTTCTTAGATTTACCTCTAGTTAAGAAGATAAACGAGGGACCTTTTTAGGAGAGACCTTGGAATCCTGATAAATATGTCGGAGCTGAGTCCCTACTACTAATAATCTTATTACGGCCTCTTTCATTCATGCAATGGCGATTTTAAATGATTTAAGATAGCTATTTTCTTTCCTTTTCACCTGAAGTTTACATAATTGTATAAGAGTTTTTCTGACAATTGGTCTTTTTCTTAGAAAACAATATCCGCATCTTATTTATAATTGAGAAAAAGATTATCCTAACTTTAAAATAAAAAATCAATCTTTACTAATAACAAAAGCGAATGTCTGTGTTTCTGTAGGGGTTCTAAGGTCAGACTGTAAGACCTAGAGCTGCCAAATTTGTCACAGATATACTTTAGGGTGAGAATGTGTACTTGGGACAGGTGTTTTAAAAATTTTAATTAATTTAAAACAATCAAAATTTTGGCGTTTTTCTTTGCTAATTTCATGAAATATTAACACACAAGGTAATATCCTAATGAATTTTATTTTTATATCATTTCATCAATTTTTCTGTGAAATATATAAACACAGTTGTCGAAGATAGTAGGCATATTAGAAACTATCCAGTAAACTCAAAGATTAGGTTTGCTAAGCTTTAATTCTTTTTATCGGCATATTTTAATTCAGCTAACATACTGCTGGACGTAAAATGTGCCAAGGCGATTAGTATTAAATATTGTGCCCACTGTACACAAAATGTTGCTGAAGGGAGTTGATTGTCTCTTTTCAAACTGTCTTTGCCATTTGGTGCAAACGTTAATTATTATTTCTTTTTCATTGGTTTGTTTACTCCTACATTTCTGATTGTTTCACGCAATTAACATTGTGAAAATTTTTCATACCTGTAAATGAATGTTCGAGAAACAATGAAACAAAATCAAAAGAAATCAATATCATTCAAAGAAAGCCAAAAAACAAAGACAAACTCAGAGGGAATCGAAAAAAAGCAAACAAACAAGGAATCCCTTCTAGTCCATTTTTTCAAGGGATAAGGACTTTATTCGAAATGGATTCAAAATAATAATTGAGAATACCAATTATTATTTTTGTACAAAATATTATTATCCCAATTATTAATAGACTTGAGGAAAAGCTTATCAAACTGAACTTTTCGATCATAGAAAACTATATTTGCGATTTTAAAAAAACTTTTCTGTATTTCCTTGCAATTTCAGCGAACAAAATGTCCGGGAATTCAGGAGGGAATTGACATTTTATCCCCGTTAGGTTTCTTAGTAATGGCAACTGTTGTTGTTATACCGATCATTATGATTGAATTAGGGGCTGGGGCATAAGTATGCGAACTTTTGCTTTATATAAAAAGAAATATTGAGAAAAACTTTGGAAATCAAAAATACAAACTTAATCGGAAGTAACTCATCTACCAGATTAACGTGCCCTTCACGTACATCAAAAGAGTACTAGAGAAAATCTACGATACCCTAGTGGGAGTGGTAGGAAGCCAGAAATCAACTGGAGGTTCCACACTTTTCTTGGAAAAACTCGCATTTAGGCACAAGAAATATAGGAGCTTCATCTCATAGATTAGATGCCTCTGATAGAAGGTTAAGCAACATAACATACCTAATTTTGTCTTCTAAAATCTTGAGAATAAAACTGAAGCTCTAATGCCTTTTGTGGCTAATAGGATACGTACTAAAATGTCATTAAATCAATTTGCAGCATAGCAGCCTGAAAGCTGATGAAAAAATAAAAGTAAATTCATGTTTTTCACTTGAGGCTACATCTTTTTTAGCTTGGTTCGTATGTTTGAGAATACCATATTTTATTCTACAATGTTTAAGGAAATTCCTTATTCGTATCATTATTCATTAAAATTCAATTGCGTTTAATATTATAGAATTTTATCAAGGAAATGTTTTTCTCAATTAAAGCCCAGGGTTGTCGATGGGTAACAAACTTTTTAGTTGTAAACCATACTTAAAACAAATTAGGATTTTTTTAAAGTATTTTTCCCATGTTTTATTCAAGAAATTAAAGTCAAAAAACACTTTTAAATCAATTAAAAAATTAATTTACGGTTAAAATTTTAAAAAACTAAAAAATAATACTAAAGTTATATATGTGAAAATATTAAACTATTGTAAACGTGATAGAAAACACAAAGCTATTACAAAATTTCAGAATTCTAGTTTATCAGAAAGCGACTGAAAATTCACTGAAAAATTCCATATCTACAATCTTGACATTTTCAAGCACGGAAGAAGTTAAATTAAATCGAGTATAAAGTCTCAGACATAAATTAATCCATTTCATTAAAAGCAGAGGGTAAACTCTGTGAAGATATTTTGCCGAGTAAATAGCGCGCCAGAATTTGAATTAGTTTTAACACATCTACAGAAATAATTGATCCCGGTAGAGCAATTCACGTAATTGAAATATATGGTTTAATCAAGGCACAGTTCTCCCATATTAGCAGCAAACATTTACAACGCTGTTGTAAATAAGAATTACTGTAATAATATTATGAATAAAAAGTGGTAGATAAAATTTTTTTGTTGAGCGAAGAACACGGTTCATTAAAATTTTGCCTCGTTTATTTTTAAAATATTTTAAGATGGTTCTGTGTGTTACTGGCAAGTTTGGATATAAGAAGAAAAAATAATTGCGAATGTATTTAATAAAAGCAGATTTTAAAGCATATTTTTATTAGCTTAATAAAAGGTGGAAGTTTTTTAAATTTAATCATTTTCTACTTTTTAGTCTCTAATTTATAATTCATTATTAAATTTCTGAGGACTCTTGAAATAATTTTTTTTCTGAAATTCACTTGCAGGTCGCGCCACTCGTAGGAATAAAATTTAATTCCATTAATCGATTAACTAACCACTTTACAGTTTTGCCCGAAAGCCGCTCGGCAAGGTCATTGTTCTAAGTCAATCGTCTGATTTTCCCGACTTTTTCACGTTCTTTACTTTGCAATGTTTCTAGTAAATGACTCAAGAAGTCTAATTAATGTTGGATAGCAAAACAAGAATAAACCAGTCTTTCGCTCAGATTAAGTTAGGTGAACCACTTTTTAGGCCCTTTTCCTCCAATAAAAAATTATCAAAAATTAATAAAATCAATACTTGTAACTGTTTTGACTGCTGATTTGAATTTATAAAATCAATTTGAATATAAAATTGTTAATAAAAAATGTCCTTATTTTTCAACACAATATGGTAGAAAAAAGAAACTGTTAAGTGGCTACTAAGTAAGTTCTGAAAACATTAAAACAATATATTGTGATCGAAAATACACAAGTGTACAAAATTTAAATCCTCTAGCGCATCAGTAAGTGAGTGAAAAAAATCAATTGCAAAATTCCATCTTACAAACATGAAATCAAGTTAATAAAAGTGTTTAAAAATTTCTTCTGTCGTTTGACTTAACTAAATTTCTTCCTTAACTGATTTCTCCCTGAACTCTTCCTTAACTTAAAAACTGATGCAGAAATGGTTTCAATGCGATGCATTTAATGAGTAGAAACGCTTGCTAATGAATATTTGGAGAATTGGAACTTCTGTGTGTCTTATATATTATTATGATTGATATATGGTGATGTAGTTATTAAATGAAAGGTAAATATCAAATGATTCTAATATTTATTCTGTTCTTATAATTAAAAAATTTTTTGAACATTTCATGATAAGTTTGGAAGAACATTTGATGAAATTGAATCATAATAGCTACCACAAACGTCAAAGAACTCTAATATTTATTGTGTTCTTAAAATTAAAAATGTATTTGAATATTTCTTGGTAAGTTTTGAACGATTTTAGGTGAAATTTAATTATGATTTCTGCTTGTATTCTCTAAATTTGAAGTTTAAAAGTAGTAAATTGATAAATCCTATCCAACATAGGAACCTTGCAATTTTAGATGAAATCTGTGATATAAAAAGTATGCACTTCTTAAATACTAGGTACAATGTTTGGAACTTATCCAGTTAATACCTTTAAGAATTTGAGAATAAATCTGAAATCAATCTGAATATTGCTTCTTGGAATTCTGTGTTAAAGCACATTTACACTTACGTGCGGAACGGTTCGCGAAAAGCTCACTGGCAGTTCGATGAAATTGTTATCACGATGAGCCAACCGCGAACCATGGGAAAAGAGCAAACCAACTTCGAGCCATTAATCATCGCTTGTCAGTCACCATTGAAGGGAGGAATGAAGGGGGTTTGGAAGGCTTTGGAATACTTCTGAGTTTACAGATTTAGCCTTGCTTATTCGAAGGAGGTTAGCGGAGAGCGACGAACTACCCTCGAACACGATCCAACATGAACTGCTAATTCCTTTTTGTTCTCCGAAAAACCAATAGAGTTTGGTTCGCCGCGAGCGGTTCGTAAACTGTTCGACTAACAGGTGTAGACTTCCCTGTACGGAATGAACCAAGATAAGAAGTCCGTTAAATTGAGATTTTACTGTATATTCATTCCCTACTTTTTCTGTAACAGAAAAGAATACGAATTTACTTTTCGTGAATTCGAGTGATAGCAGAATGGTTCTTGGAGAAAGATTGAAAGAAAGGTTCATTACCAGTCAGTAATCGCGCGGGCATTCTCTTTCGGTGGGGAAATGTAGTTAAGGACCCTTGTGCAGAGGGGAATGGAAATATATTTGCTGAACCATCAATTAAAGGCTGTGCCAGCGTGGGCAAATAATTAAATAAATAACATTAGTAGAAAAGTCTCTCAACAATCAGCTCATTCAAAGACAAATATGCAATGGGGACAAGATAATGGAGAAGCTTATTTCTCTATCTTCAGATTAGTGGTTTGAAGAATCAGCTGAAGAATACTGAAAGTTTCTTCTTTTCACTTGAAAGAAATTAGTTGTTTAACATGGTTTAAAGATGATTGGTTAGATAGTACGAAAGAGAAATTATATGATTTTTAGGATACAATGCTGGTGGATTTAATTTGTGTAATATTTTGAGTTCTGTGACAGATTTATTAGTGGTTTGTTTAAAAAAGATATTATTTAAAGAGAAATTGCGTGGCTATCCAGAAAGTAAGTCCTGTTAGCAATTTACGCTCTAGATATGCTGCAGTGGTAATAGTACGCTTGCAAGTAGCTCGAACCATCTGTCAGATAGGAACATCATTATTAGGAATGACAGCATCGCAGGTGTTTCGTAGTTAGTTGCGATAATCTGTAAGCAGAAACGATACGCCTACTGCGTATGAAGGGTTGTCTACATCCACGACAGTGCTCGTCCCCATATGGCAGCTTCAAAGTAATGGTTCATTACAGCTTTCGACTGGGAAATTATCTTTCATTCCCCCGAAGAGCCCAGATCTGTCACTTCTGATTTTCATCTCTTTTTGTAACTAAAGGCTTTCTTTTCTTGACAAGCGATTCCAGGATGTAATGCTGTCACCACCTAGTTATCATTATATGTCGCATTGTTCTTCGATACAGGAGTACAAAATATGATTCCTTATCATGTTAAAAGTCTGAAACCAATGGCAATTATGTTTAAATACAGTACAAGATCTGTACCTCATTTAACTATTAAGTCTTCTGTCCCATTACATTTTGCGTTCTTTTAAGTGGATAACGCAACTTACATTTTGGGTATCTTAAATTTTATATGATTTGTGATAAATTTCTCTGAAACAATCACTAGTGAAGCGATGCCGGTTCATTTGGCATATTTGACATCGACCCATGGTTTAAAGTTACCAGGTCTATCCCAAAATAGCTTTAATGTAGCTTTAAAGTGGAGCATTGATATCACTAAACTATACTAAACTAAAATGATCGATAAAATAATACTCCTTTTAAAAAAAGAACCTAAATGGATACTAGAATAAAGAAAAATTGTTCTGTGCTTTCAATATACGTGCAGGGATAATAAATTGTTGAGATGAATGATTTGTTATTGCAAGTAAAAATAATCATTCTAGTAGAAAAGGATTTTAAAAAAGAAAATCAATCACAAATTTAGAGCGTTATCGAACATTTTCTATTTTTACACACTTCTATTTAACTTACCTTGTTTCATGTTTGTAAAGATGAAATTTTGTGATTGATTTTTCACAAACTTCCTGATGTGCTGGGCTTTTAAATTTTGTACACTTATGTAGTGAGGATGGCAATACAATATTGTAATAATTTAAGAAATTCAAAGATAGTTCATCAACCAATTTATTTAAATTATGGTTCCATACGTATGGCGCCATCAGGTGGGGAATTTCAAAAAGAAAAGTATTTCAAGATTCTATGATATTCACGGATGAATTATACATTAAAAACTAAAAGTAGAAAATAATTCAAACAAAAAATAGAGAATTTTTAATACATTAATAATACATAAATGCACACTTAATTATTATAATAATTAAGTGAGTTTAAAAAAATTATTTTTATTAGATTTATTTCTGCTGCTGTCGCATAATTAATCCATTTTCCTTAATTATTTTTGTGTTTAAGCGGTACACTCCGGACATCACAATTTTATTGAATGAAGAAATTATTTTCCATTTATTTTCCTGGTTTTGCTCCAATTTTTTTTCATTGGGGTGAATTCTAAGATTTTTTTAAAAAAAGTTTGATCCATCGATGCATCAGCTTGCATATACTTGTGATCTGTGAAAGCTTCCTAAATTTATTTATATTATTTTATTAACCGCTTTATAAAAATAGTTTAAAGACATATTTCAAAAAGTAATCCCTTTATAACTGGATATTTCAAACCGGAGGTTACATTTATAACTTCTCACTATTAATGCATGATTTTTATTTAGTGGAAATATAGTGTAGGTGCTTATGTATCGCTGATAAAAATCACAAAAATAATTCTTCTGGAACTCTGTAAATGAGTATAATCATTCACTAATTATAGCTGCAAGCGTTAGTAAGATGCGAATTCGAGGCTGTTTTGGTAAATTTGAATGCCTACAAGTTTTCTGCGACATGTTTAAAGAAACGTTCGTTAATAATCAGTTGTTAGTTATCACAACACTTTTCTCCTTTGGTGGAGTAATGTAGTCAAATATTCTTACACCAACAAGCAAATTGCAATCTCTAACATTAGTTCATTCTCATTTGTATAAAACTCTTTCAGGAATCTGGTCCGTGAAGGACAAATATCCCGGGGAGACAGAACAATGAAGAAACTAATTTTCCTATCCACAGATCATTAGTTATAAGAATGATTTGAGCTCATGAATATTGAGAGTTCATTCATTTCATTCAAAATTCTTGGTTAAACGATATGATTTAAACATGAGAAGTTAGATTCTATAGAAGCTAATTATTTTCTTTGGTAGTTGGTATTTTCTTTATATTGAATAACAAAATTTGAGAATAATATATTGAATTAAAGAGATTATAATATTTTAAGTGAGAGATTTAACTGAGGCTTCTTTAAGGGGAATTGTTTCATATACAAGATTCCTGTATATTATATTTATTATTCAATAATATACAAAATTATATATATGGAATTTATATTTATGATTTTGATATGTATAAATTTTTTTGAAAATATCTTTTTGATAAACAATTAAATGTTTGATTTGCAAGTTTTTATGTCCTGTTTTGGATACATATTGCAGTTTTCAACTTTGTAAGAGGACACATTAGATGACATACTACTCTCTAAACTTCAACGTTACATCAGTGAGAGGACATTTGACCAAAGATGGCATTAGATTTGAATCAAGCCGTATTACACAGTAGAATCTTAAAGTGAATGAAATCTGGAATCCGTAACCCTACAATTCTGATGCCGAGACTTTATCAGGAGCCTACAGCTACCATAAAAAGCCAGTATATCGGAAAAGGTGTCTTAGATTTTTTTATAATGTTAAGATAGTGAACGATGAGATTTAATTACTATTTCAATAAATAATTCGACAAATAACCATTCGACAGAATGATGTCAAAGAAAGAGCTATTGAAACATATGACTATAGCTTATCTGCATATTCTATGAAATTTTCTAGGTTCATTATTTCTAGCAGATTCTTAAAACATTTTTACTGAATTTTTAAAGGGATCTGTATGTGATCTGTGAATAACATACTGCAAACATCTCAATTTTTATGCACCAAAAATACATATGATTCGTTATACTGGTTTTGTTCCTGTTTGTTATAGTGGTGAATTCTGAGAACAATACAAAATAAACAACTTAATTAATATATAGATTAGCTTAGAAATACTTCTATTACTTCCATAATCAACTGTTTTCTTAAAAGAAATTAAAGGAAAAATTACAAGAAATTATAATTGAACAAAAAAGTAAATTTTGCAGTAATATGCAGGTTCGTTTTAGGTTATCGTTTTCTATATAGAACAAGAATTAATGAGTTTCTCATGAAACCAATGTAAATGAAATTTCAAACCTCATTGGAAAATAAATATATATACCCAGAAACTATTGCTGCAACCGCAAGTTGTAAAAGAATACGAATCCGCTCTACGAGAATTCGAGTACTAAAAGAATAAAACAGTCTGCGCATGACTGAAAGAAAAGTTCATTAGAACTCAGTAATCACATCGATGCTCTCCTTCAATGGGTAAATGAAGTTAAAAGACTCTTGCGATAGGAGGGTGAAAGTTATACTTTTACTCAACCATTACTTCATTTGCATCTGTAGAAAATCCTAGCAGGAATCAGTTCCTTTAAGGACAAATATACTACGGAAATAGGATAATTGAGAGCTTGCAGGAAAAGCTATTTTTCCTTAACTCCATAGCAAGAATATTCTTAATTAGCTCATTGTTTTCATTACAGGGGTGTATGATTAGCTGTTTTGATTTATGAGTGATTATATAATTTGTATGGAAAAGAATATTTGAATATAATTTGTATGGAAGATAAGTTTGTTTGGCAACATGTCATTGGGGACTCAATTACAGGAAAGCAACGTTTATAAGTCTCCATTAACCCTTTCTAAGGTCGTGGGAATATAGTTCCCACCAAATGCATCAATTTTTAATTGCATTTTTTCAGGCTGGAGTTAGTCCCAGTCAAATTTTTCGATAAAACAAAAACCTGGATGTTCCAATTTCTTATTTCAAACCATAACGAAGTGTCTTGAATTAGTAATTAATTATTAATTAATTAAAGTAATCAACAAAACATAATGTCAACCAATAAGCTAAATGAATTTCTTTTCTTAAATTAATCTCAATACCTAAGTTATTTTATTATTCCATTACGAGAAAAAAAAAATGGCCTTATAAAGGGTTAACACAATATTTTCTACGATATCTCCACGATGTTGCGGCGATATTCTGAATGCCGCAGAACATCGTAAAGATATCGTATGAGCAATGTAGGGCATATTGTGCTAATAGGGGTTTCTCATTTATACGTCTTTTCATCAAAGTCCCGATTCATTTATAACCATTGTATTGATAAAATACTTCGTTTATGCGACGCAAAGCCTCGGATATACTTCGCTTTCCCCTTTTCTGTCTCTCATTATTTCTCAGTTCCTATTGAGGGGGATACATTTCCCACTAAGCAGAGCAGATAACACCTTTTTCCTTCTTGCCATTTCCAAATAAAAGTCCACCTGTATGCACATAAATCGTATAAAATATGAAGTTTAAAATTAGTATTAAAGACATTCAATGAAGCTATGATTTTTCTCAATTTTATGATAAACGTATAATTCAAAAATTTAATTATTGTTTCCATACTATGTAATAATATACCATTAGGAATGTAAAAAGCTTTAGAATTATTACTTTTAAAAAATTTGGATTCGTAGCATTAAATTTGTAATAATCAAAGTATTTTTTATTACAATTTCTATTATGCTTTTTTCATTTATATGCCCCTTTATGTTCTATATGTCATTTCATTAAAAAACGTGTAAACGGCGCTTAAATGCATTTATACAATATTTTAAAATATATTTATATTTTATATCCGTACGTATAGTTCAGATATTTAATAGGAATCGATTCAAGGCATAGAAGATATTTTAAACGCAGCATCAGAAATTCTACTGAAAGAACCATTGTGTTTTGAATTCTACAGCACGCGTTTGAATAAATACTGTCTGGAAAATATAGCAATATTTCGGTATACAATTTTAGAAACATATTCTAGGAGCATATTTAAGGGGAAGTATTTCGTACAACTCTATAAAGTTAAACTTGGCGATAAGAATATACTATTTCCTTTTACATATAACTTTTTCAGACGTCGGAAATGAACCAAAAAAGTTTTTTAAAGGAAACGATGAAACATTTTACGCACATATATAAATTAATATTAGTTCTGTGGTAAGTGAAATAGCAAAGGTTTAAGTAATTTGTTTCTTAACTTTTTCTAATTTTAAACGCTAATTGGAGGGAAATTTTACAATTCGCTGTGCGTGCATATTATTTTAACTAGGCTTAATCCAACAATAATTTCCAAAAGTTTAAAAAAGATTGCATCAAATAAAATTCACTATTTAATTAAATTAATTTTTTCTTCTTAAAAACGAATTTGTGAAAATTTTTATTTCTATTGCACGGTTCGGGATTTACATTTGAAAGATATTATTTCCCTGACATTTTAACAAACTTTTGACGTTATTATAAGAAGAGTTTAGTGTGAAGTTTTTACAATAATTTTTGTTTTATACTCCATTAATAATTTCGTTCAGTAAATAGGGTCAGATGGGGGAATTGGGAACAAGTAGTAATTGGGAACGGTGACTACAGAGCTCATTGGTGAGGTCCTAGCGAACTGAAAAGCATGTGCTTTGATTAAGACTTTCTAGAAGAAGGACGCAAACATTTTCCTCCTTTTTTCAATATTATTTGGTAACGTTTGTTATCTTTAATTGCAACCATGTTCATAAAAGTGAAATAAAAATTTTTTTAAGTTTCATTTTTCGTTCTCTACGATTATATGCAAGCTAAGTTGCTATTTTATATATTTCTTAGATCTGTAGGATATAACGATTAGGAAGAAAGTTCAATTTTCGTTCTTGGATTTCATTTTGAGGAACAGTTTAGTGTTCTTAATTACCCCTAACAATTTTTACTGCGGGGTAATTGGGAACGGCTTCTAATATAACTAAAACCTTTATTTTTTATGTGTTTATAATGTTTTATTATTTGATAGGAAGTAATTTTAAATCTAGAAGCATGGTTACGTTCTGCCGCGTCAGTAAACAACATACATTTTAAAACAATTGACTATGCGAACTACATAGATATTACTTCTAACGTTTAAAAGTTCTTTGTTAATAATGATATGAAGCTTTTTTTCTTTGATTTTAAGTATGGAAGAATCGTTTGATTTCAAATATGGAAGAAAATAAGAAACTGATGACGAGAAAGAAGAAAACGTGATACTGATGGAGGAATCTGAATCTGAAGATTTTGGTCCTTTTCAAAAAGAAATGGAGGCTGCGGGGATGAAGGAAGTAATTTATCTGGAATCATTCATGGTTAATTTTTCAACAAGCCTGTTTGTTTTGATCAATAAACTTGGAAGTGCCAGAATGAAGGCACATTATTCATACGTTTGTGGGATTCAAGAAGTTGGTGACGGTGGTGAATATGATATGACAGGTTTGAGAACCACCAATTTGACTAAACCAAAATTTGTTTCGGTGGTGAATGGCCAGTTTGCCATTTACCAGAGTCATTTGAAAGCTATACTCCCAGATTGTATCTTTCAAGTAGATTGCCAGAAAGAATTATCTGATTTTCTGGTAGTGCCAATGTCAAAGAAACATTTGTAAAATAGTGAATAAATAGAACGTTCGATTTCAAGTAGAAAATCTACTTTCTACTATTAAATTGAACTATTTGTTTCTACTAATTTTTATGAATGATTTTTAAATCTTACCTAATTCCTTCTGGTGTGCCATAATGTTCAGTTATTTCAGTTTTTATAAAGATTCATTAACCAACTTTCTTCGACAAAATTTGAGTTAAAATGATTATAAATTACACCAAACTGAAGGTAGTAAATAGTTATAATAGTTCAAATGCGATATTCTATGAAGTAGAAGATATTTTTGCTGTCAAACATTCAAAAAACAATAATTTGTGATAACTGGGAAAAGGCAGTTAAATGCATTTTGAGGCAATATACAGCAATTTCTAATCATTTTAAATATTTTCTCTTCAAATCAATTCGTTATTGTGAGTAGAAGTATAGTGAGTAGAAGAAGTGATGTATTCCCAATTACCCCGTAGTCTCTGGGGTAATTTGGAATACTTCTGGGTAAAATAAGAACGCTTCTAAAAGTGAGGATGATTAATTAATAAATTATTTTTGAAAGGAGACATTGTTTAATGAACCCTTCAGAATATGTTTGTGCATTCACAAAAAATATAGGCCTCTTCTCCATCGTATACTATCCTTTGAAAGAGAAGAAAAAAAAACCGACAGAGTCTGCAAAATTTGTCCCCAATTACCCCAACTGACCCTACTCATTCATTGTATTCAAAATGCTTCCCAGAAATGGCGTCTTTGTTTGAATTTTTCTTTAGACTGTTAAATGCATACATTTTTTCCAATAATTGTTAATTATATTTTAGCAGTATTCTTATAATTTAATATATATAATTTACAATATTTCCACCACTAAAATTGATTGAATAACTAAATATTAAATTTTCTACAGAATAAATCTCACTGAATACATACGATAACATTGTAACGTAAATTAAGAATCTTCAGTAGTAATATGCAGTTTCCTTTTTATTCAATTATATTTAAAGAATGTAAACTTTTCGACAAGTCCATTTAATTCATTTCAAATGTCTCAATATGCATTACACGTGTGCAGTGAACTGAGCACAACCCTTCCCAAAATCCCCCATTAAAGCTCTATCATCTCCATATTAGCGAACGCGTTGAGTGGTTGATTTAGTCAGCGTGTCATAAACATTAAGCTTCAAATAACACAGTGGTTTCGACAGTCGATACTTATCCCAGTGCTTGCGGAGGATGCAGCATCACTCGCTAAGAGTAGGGCACTCCTAGATGATGTGGGGCATAAATTTTCATGATTGCATCTCTTGTCGGAAGTTTTATTATAACAGATCTGCAGGGTATAACAGATCGAATCGTGACTCAAAAGCTGATTTCTAAATCGTTAGTGATAGGTATATGCTTTCAACTGGAAAAAATGCTCTAAATTACATAAAGATTTGTATTTTGTGTTGTTCGAGTCAATAAATGCACTGCTAAAAAATTATGCATCCTAAATTTTTACTCAATCCCCTAGTCCTATTAGCCATTTAGTAAAATACTCTTAACACACTAACATTTTAAAAAGAAAAAGTTCCACTCTTCTGTGAACAAATGTGACCGAGTCATGAAGATTGGAATTGCATTAATCTACACCAATAAACAGCTGCCTACAGCAAGCGCGGTGCATTTATTGGCAAATAATACTATATAGGCGGCCATTAAAATGGTCTAAAATAGTGATATTCAAAGCGCCATAATTCAGTCAGTTCGTAGAAGTGTGGAGATTTTTTCCTGTTTAAACTACAGGGTGGTCATAAATTATTGGACCCATTTCAAAAATTAATTAAAGAAAACTTATAATGTTACACGTGCTGTTTTTTTATAATGAGAGCGCATTTTAAAACGTTTTTTTCCCAGATAGGTAACGTGCCGTTACGGTGCTCTAGGGGATCATAAATTATTAGAAATCTCGCATTTTTTAAAGTCTTTATCTGTGAAACTTTTAAAGCTAGAAGAAAAATAAAAGCATGACTTTGAATGTAATTTTACGCTCTTTAATTTGTTCATTCACATGTAGTGTGAAAACTGAATATTTTTCGAGATATTTGATAAAAACTTAAAAAGGAAAAAGTAAAACGCTAATCGGCTTCTGCTGATTGGTAGCCATTGCGTATGAAAATCTCTGGCTGTAGCAAATTGAGAACGCCGTAAATATACGCCATCTACTTGAAAAAAAACCTTTTTTATTTGTTCTCTCATTTAAAAAAACCGTAATTATAAAATTATTAGTTTTTTTAAATAATTTTTGAAATGGTTTCAATAATTTGTGACTGCCCTGTATTTTACTAAATATGTCTAATATGACCGAGGAGATTATATAAAAATTTAGACATCGTAATTTTTTCTGTATAAAAATTTATAAAATAAAACAACATAAAATGTAATTTTTTACGTTATTTAGAGCTTTCCACGCAGAAATTTGATTCAAAAATGTTATTGACGCTGTCTTCACATTGGTTGTTCTGTCAGCTTATGATGTTCTAATAATTTAAATTTACCTTCACAATTAATTTTGAAAATTCTAAGCGAGACACATACTTGGTGGTTATGATAATCAAGGGCGTGTAATCATCTTCGTTTAGGATGTCCGAAATATTTATCAACACTTTCTTTAAAGATTCAGGTCCATTTTCTAGTCAAGAATCCATCAGAGATCTATAACATTGGCGGAATAAACTATAAATAACTCCAAGAATTTCAGTTTCTTGCAAGCTTGACGAAATGGAATGAAATTGGAGACTATGTCGTAGATAATCAGGTCCGATTCTAAATTTAATGAAACTAAATGGCCGTTGGTCTTGTATGCTAGAGGGTGGCCAAATAATACATTAGCTCTGAGTCTCGTAAAGAAAGAATCCAAATTCAGCAGCGTGTATTCCAGCCACGTAATTGGAATATTATGGTCGCTGGCCTTGAATGCTAGAAGATGGTCAAATAATACACTACTTGGTCAAAAAAAGTCATCATGTGAAATAGATATGCAAATACACAAAAACCCCTGATTGGTTTGGTAGTACAACGATTTAAAAGGTGGCACTGCTAATTTTTCCTTTAAATAATGCTGAAGCACTGTGCAATTGATCATTTCTGTAACAAGTGTGTGTGAAGTTTTTTAACGCGGTCACGGGAAAGATGTTTCCGATTTTAAAATGGGTTAAATTATTGGCCTGCATCAATCAAAGAAAAGGAGTAAGGAGATCGCTGAAATTATTGGAATTGGTTTGAGAAGAGTTCCAGCGCATTATTAAAACTTGGAAGGATAGTGGTGCACCGTCATCATCTCGGAATGAATGTGGTCGGAAAACTCTTGAAGTTCTCGGGACCCAAGATCTCTGAAACGAATGGTGAAGAAAACTTGCAAAAAATCCACTCTTGAATGCACGGCAATATTTAACACGGGACATAGGGGTATATATATATATATATTGGACATATTAACATGCACAATGCGACGAAAACTTAAAGGAATGGAACTGAACAACTGTAGATCCACAAGAAAAGCACTTGTTTCAGCGATTAACCGTAAAAACGGCTCTAATTTGCTAAGTAGCATAAAGATTGGACTGCTGAGCATTGGGGAAATGTCATGTGGTCTGATGAGTCTAGATTCAACCTATTTCAGAACAATGCGTGCATCAGGATTAGAAGGGAACCTTGCGAAGTGATGGTCCCTTCATGCATAGTGCCAACTGTGCAGTCTAATGGAGAGAATATTATGATCTGGTTGATCTGATTTGCTATCAGCAACATTGTGCGACAATAAAATGAAGTCTCAGTAATACTTAAATGTGCTTAATGACAAGGTCATCCCATCAATGGATTTTTTTCTCCCCCGATGGAACCGGCATATTCCAGGACGACAATGCCAAGATCCACCGGTTTCAGGGAACATGAGGACTCATTTTCCCATTGGAATTGGCCGACCTAATAGAAAATCTTTGGGATATACTGGAACATCGGTTTCAGGGTCGTTCGTTTCTTCCGTCGTCATTTCAGTGTCTCAGTGACAAACTGCTGCAAATCTGGACGACAATAAGCTCTGAAATCACACAGAATCTTATTGAAACAATGTCACTTCGAATGGACGCTGTAATCCGATCCAAAGGTGGTCCAAACAAATATTAAGGTAAGCGACTTTTTTTGGGGCAGGTAGTGTGCATAATCTCTCATTCCTGTAAAGAAAGAATCCAAATCCCGCCGCGTGTATTCCAGCCAAGTAATTGGAATATTTGGCACAATTATGAATGCCACCTGTCGCCGTAATGGTGAATCAGTTACGAAATTCAATTCTACTTGCAGATCCATTTTTTTCATTAAGTCGGTTTGTTTCGCAAATTGGTTGATTGTAAACCTCGAAAACCCTCTATTCCCATTAGTTCATTATATTAATACAAGATTATCTTCGAAAGTACGAGCGTTTGGCAACTTTTTACTTATTGGATGGACGACGTGCACGACATCAGACTGATATGCGATCATGTTCTCAGAACGCAATGAGTAATCAATTTTAAGAGTTGTTAAACTTGGGAGGTTTGCGAGCGTAGGCAGTTTTTGCGCAACATTTGAGTCCTCTTCCTTATACTTGGGTTCATAATGAACGAATTTTCGAAGTGCAAGGTGCGTGAGAGATTTGCTGCTGTTTTCAGTTAATTTTCTCAGGAGTTCGACACCTTTTTGGAATCTAAAGAAGCAACCAGGAAACTCCGCCCGTTTCAGATGATGCCGCGATACTAGAAAATCGGCAATCGTTCTATATATGTCGTCGTACGTCGAAGTGTCTATGTTCTCAAAGAAATATGACAAATCTTCGAACTTGACTGATATAAGTTGCGAATTATTGATCAAGATATGCAAGAATACTATGAAATGTCTGCACCAAGTCTTAATCAAATGCTTTTTCCTAAGTAAAATGTACTCGATTTCCACATGCCGGAACATGTTGCTGTATTTCTGCACAGATTTTATCACAGGGCAGTTCCCTATCGATAATTGTGATTTGTCAAAGCGAATGTTAATGTTTTGCACACACGTGGGGAACTGAATCCTTCAGACGACTTGCGACTCACCAGCTACATAAATAATTGATCTTCACAGCCTTACAAAGAATAAATCCTTTCTAATGCAGGAGATGGTAAAATCGCACCATTGGACCCTCCTTATAATTACTTTCTTACTTTTAACGCTATTGACTTCGCAAGTAGATCAAGTAGGTAATAGTAGGTTTTTTGTCAAGTAGGAGGCTCAAAATAGGATCTATTTTGGCAGAAAGACAACCCATCTCTTGAAAAACTGAGAAAAATTTTGTAGATAAAATATTGATAACTTTAAAAGAGCACAATTCTTGATATTTTGCCAATCGGAATTTAAACTAATCTTTAATTTAACTCACGTGGTGTTATAAAAAAAATTCATGAATGTAATAGATATAACCAGTTTAAGCGTTGATCTCAATTCTAAAACTCGTATGATCGTTATAAACTTTATATTATTAATAAGTAATTTAAAATACGTTATATTGTTACTTTAAATCAAACTGTTTTTTGGCATACAAGTATAAATACATGCAAGGGTATCTTTAGTTGTTATGCATGGTTGGTTTAATTTCAAAATATCAATTTTGACTATTTAATCACTGGTTTTGTAAATCATAGTGTATCCAACCTATAAATATTATCATGTTAAAAATTGCATCTAAGGTTTTTCTTTTGCTTTCATTAAAGCTTCACGCATAGGCATCCAACTGACAGGGAGCTGTTCTGGCTCCGCGTTCGTGGGTAAGCGAGGTGATAAAGATAAAGTAAGTCGGGTCATTGAGACTCCAGGCAGGTTATAGTTCAGTTCATAGGAAAAATCGGAATGCGGATTTGAATCACTTCCAACAGCAAAGGTTCGCTCCATACCTTAGACAGTGTACGTTTTATCATTTCAATTCATTAAGGAGCAGAGATCGTATAATCCTTTTTTGGCTGCCGGTAAAAATAACGCTTAAGTTCTGTCAGGAACAATCAAGGAAATATGGTTTCAAATACAACCAAACGAAACTAAGAAGCTTGCCAAATCGTAAGAATTCATCATTCTGCTCATCTTTAAATCGTTATGCTTACCAGTATGTTTGAAACCACATGAAGCAGAATACTTTAAGAATTTACAGATGAACACCTGGAACTACAAAAATTTATTTGACCAAAGATGCCAATATTGATCACAACTAAATTTGAACAATCTAATACTGCGACATTAATGATTTTTAAAGAAAATGAAACTCTCGTAAATGTTTTAGTGAAAAAAGAAATTATCGTTAAAATAAAAATTATTTTTAAAGAACAAACATACAACAAATTAAAACAAATTTTTATCAATATGAAAGATATATTTATATTTCATATTTTCAAAATTCACATGATGGAATGCAGATTTGACATTTATGTGACATTATATATTATTTTAAGTATGAAATTGACGTTGCTTCATTCAAAAATATTAATATATAAACACAATCAGAGAAATATGATTTCACATATATCTGAACAAAGAAGCAAAGAAAAACGTTCCCGAACCGTAATGATTCATCATTCTCTTCGTCTCTAAATCATTATGCTTGCCATAATTTTTAAACTCCCAGAAGCTAAATATATTTTAAACTAACAGATGAACAACTTACCATGAAAATTTAGCCGTAGAATTGAAACATTACTTACAGCAGCTAAATCTGTGACAATCAAATGCGGGGATATGATTAATTTTTATAATTTTACTATCATAAAAACTAAATGTCAAAACACATAAAGCTTTATTAATGTTATGTGTTTAAATAAATGCTCAGTATAATAAAAAAAATATATATGAAAAGAAAAATATACACACGAATGAGACATATTTTTATCTATATGAAAGTAATTTTTGTATTTATTATACTAAAAATTCATAAGAGGAAATGAAAATTTTATTCACTGATATAAGGTTATATGTAATATTAAGTAAGTTAAGTTGTTTCATTCAAAAATATTATTGACACCATATGAATGAAATTCTGATCAATATGCTCTTTGCACATCGACTTTTGTCTCAGATTATGATCCGTTAAATATTGAAAACTACCCTTACATTTAATCTTACCAATTCTAATCGAGAAAAATATTCGGTGATTAAGTCCATCAAGCTTGGGTGATAATCTTCTTCTCGCATGTACGAAATATCTATAATCACTTTCTCTAGGGATTCAGGTCGATTTACAAGCCACGATTCGAGCAAGCGATCTAAACCATTGGTGGGAGGAACTATGAATAACTCGAAGCATTTCAGATTCTTACAAGCCTGGAGAAATGGGATAAGAGTGGAGAATAAATTTGGGATAGACCACGTCCACCATAATTATAAAGCAACCAGATGGTCGTTGATCTTGCATACAAGAAGACGATCAAATAACACATTACTTTCCATTCCCATCTCCCCAAAAATATCCTCGATGTAATTCAGGCGCGTTATTGGCATGTTTGGCACAATAAAGAATTCCACCTCTTGCCGTGTTGGTGAATCGGTTGTAATAGTCAGTTCTACTTTCAGAACCTGACATAGCATCTTTAGAAACCGCCAATCGTTCGACGTTATACCTCTAAAATCTTGTATTTCCATAAAGTTATTGTTGTAATTCAAGATTATCTTCGAAAGTACTAGTGTTTGATATTTTTTAAAATTTTGCATGCCATAAAATTGAATTGGGAACATTTTCTCAAATATTAATGAATAATCCATATCAAGAACTATTAAGCTTGGGAGGAGCATATGTAGGTTCTGCAAAATATTTGAGTCTTGTTCCCGGTCCAACAGCTCAGAACGAACGAATTTTCGAAGTACAAGATGCGTGAGGGACTCACTGGTGTTTTCAGTAAGTTTTCTGAGAAGCTTGACACCTTCAGGGAATCTAAAGTAACAATGATGAAACTCAGCTCGTTTCAGATAAAGCTGTGATCCCAAAAAAATCGACAATCGCTCTATACATGTCCTCGTGGGTCGAAGTATCTATGTTCGCAAAGAAATATGGCGAAAATTTGAACTTTACTGAGATAAGATGCGAGTTGCTGGACATCATCTGCAGGAATGCTGCGAAATATCTGTACCAATTTGCAATCAAACGCTTCTTCATAGTGAAATGGGGCTTGATTTCTACATGTCGGAACATGCTGCTGTATTTCCGCACAAATGTCAGCACAGTGCAAGTGTCTTTCGATAATTGCAAGTCCGTCAAATTGAATAACAATTTTTTCCACACAGATGGCGAAGAAAATCCTTCAGACCAGTTGCGACACACCAGCGACATATTTAATTGATCTTTACGGTTTACAAAAGAATAAATATTTTCTAAAGCAAAACATGGTAAATAGCACCATTGCACTTGCTCATAGTTTTCTTCTCTTTGTTTTGTTGTTACTGATTCCATCATTCTTTCGTCAAGTGCCTCAAATCAAATCGTCCTCAAAGTAGGGTCTATTTTAGTGGGAAGACAACCCATCTTCTGAAAACTCCTGAACTCTCCTGAAACATTTTGTGAATAGAATATTGATTACTTTAAAAGAGTACAAAATGTTTTATATTTTGCGAATCTGAATTTCATTTAATGTTTAATTTAACTCACGTATTTAACTCACGCTGTACTATGAAAAATTCATGAATGTAATAATGTCAGCAGTTTTAACACTGAGCTCAAATCTAGCACTTTTGTGAGTGTTATTGAAAATTATGCTATTTTTATGTAGCTTCAGATGCGTAATAATGTCATTATTACGTTATATTGAACTGTTTTATTAAATATAAATTCACTCGAAATAATCCTTCAGTTGTAATTTATACTTTGTTTAGTTTCAAAATATCATATTTCTGGTGGCATATTATCGTTCAGCAGAGCAAGGACAAAAACTACTCAACTTTATGTTTTCAATTTTAATCATTATTCTGTTTTCATTCTTTCCGCCATTAATGTAATATAGCTGCGCGTGTAAATATGTCTTCCTGTAAATCGTTTATTCCTCTTTATTATTGCGTTGTAAATAAAATCAGTACTTTTATAAATTCCCTCATCATGGGAACATGTCAAACATACAGCAAGCACCTATGGATCTGACTATTTAATCATTGGTTTTGTAAATCATAGTGGTATCCAACCTATAAACATTATCAGGTTAAAATTTGTCTCTAAATTGCGTGATTATCTTTTAAAAGTATCTACTTGGCAGACCTCTGGATCTGAAGCTTGCAAGTTTAGCTCGTGGTCACTTCGGGGATTGTAGGTTCTCATTAAGAAAGAGTTTTTTGAAGTTTTAAATAAATTTTTAATTAATTTAAAATTAATCGAAATTTAAAGGTATTTTTTCCTCAATAAATTCGGCCCATGTTGTGGCAAAAAAGCAGAATTTTACTCCAAATTAAAATGTAATAGATTAATCAGTATGTGATACTAATTTTTCCATGCAATTTTGTTCCTAATTTTAATAAATTTTTCCAAATAATTTAGGTGCATTTTGCATTGTTTTAATACTGCGTTTATTGACAACTTTTCTGTTTTGTTTATTTTGTAGCCAGGATCCATTTCCGTTTTCTAGTAACCCTCCGATTTAAGCAATCGGAAATTCATTTGGATACTGTATCAAAATTTAGCCACCATTGATTATCTAAATCATTTAGCTAAAAATTTAACTGACGAACAAGCCTCACGAACACGCTGAAAAGAGCAATAAGGAACAGTTATGGCAACCCTTCGACAAACATTTTATATTTTAACATTAAGATCTACAGCAATAGGAACATCCAATGTAATATTTTCTAAGACTCCTTTGGTAATAATGTTACAAATATCTACTTCAAAAAATAATAGCATCCTCAAATAGAGTGTTAAAATTTTGAATACTCTGATTGTCGAAGCATTACACAGGAAATCGGTTGGTATAGGGGAAGTTCTACATTACCCCAAATAAAGAAACAGAAAACTCGCCCATACAGCGCGAGTATCGAAGTTAAGAAATACATTATTTTGTGTGCTATCGTTGATATTATTGATACTGCCAGTAAAAGTGAAACGTGAACTACATTTCATTGTATACATTGTTATCTTATAAATATGGCATTTTGTCTTTTCTTTTTCTGAGAGCAATATCGAAAATGCTAGGTGTAAAACGAGATACCAGTTTGCGTTTTGTTACTATTTTTGCTAGCTTTGACTCGTCATTAGAATATCCTTAAATATTTTTTTCTGTAAATAATTTACACAATATGCTGTATTTGCATCATTAGTTACAGTTTTCTTTTGAGTATGAATTCCGGTTATTGAGTTGAGTTTGAGTTTTTTTGACATCGGAATTCTAACAGATTACTAATTTTTGTTACTTTTAAATCTTTATTTTGCTATTTTGATTCTTCTGGAAACAGTGAAGCTTGAGAAATTGATTTCCATGATTTTTCTTTCGATTCTTACTCTCGTTTATAAAGATTTACTTAACTGCGACTTATCAATAAAATAATCATGAAAGTGTAAGGTTAAAATAAACATTTACAAGACGCCTTCGGCGACCAGTTTCTCGCCAGTAACATGAATAGGCTAAAACAACGATTGCAACTTGGCAAATTGGCGATTGTATAGGCTGAGGGAATTGTATTAAAGTTTTATTTTACGATATATATCAAAAAAGGAGGGCGGTTAGTGGCAGGAGACCGTTAATGACATATCTAGATGTCATAAGCTTCCATATGAAATAAAAATTATCGACATCTGTCGAGTGCCATCCTTCATTTTAAATATTCAATTCAAAAACTAAGCACGTAAAAGGAAAAAAATATCGGATGCATGTAATTTCATAACGATTCCAATGAATTATGTTTTGTGCACCATCACTAAAATCGAAACTAATTACGAAAACTGGTTTAAAAACAATTAGTAAATTATTACTTATAATCTGTTTCCCTCTCGTGAAATAGAAATGGAAAATTCATTCCTTTCAAATTAAATGGTTCCAAGTAATAAACTAGAGTAAAGTGGGAAGTAATTCAGACAATATATGACTCAATTCCTCCTCCCAGAAAAAAATCAATTATGAAAAGATATGATTGTACTAAATAAATTTGATACTCCAATTATAAATAAAATTAATCCCATTTTTTTGGAAAGATGGCATTAAAGAAATACTTTAAAGTAGCTCTCATATTCTCAATGAAGTTAAACCATACCGATAAACGCAGTTTCGAAAATGCTTCTGGAAGATAGGACGATGATACAATTTTAAGAAACATGGCTTATAGCGACTACATTTCAGCGGCAGGTTTCAATTAAGAGCCAAGATTGTATCCACAGGAAACATGAGTGCACTTTGAGTGTGAAGCTGGATTTAAATCAACTTCTTTCTTTGAGGTTTTTTTATACTTAAAGCTTATTTTTTTACCAGCACTTTATAAACATTTGGTAGCATCTTCAAAAGGTTCATTAGTGTCATTCTAGGATATTTAGGATCCGAAGCACTTGAAGTGCTTATTTCACTATATGTGTGTTGCGAATTTAATACTTTCGGTTTCTACATAAGATTTGAAGTAAGAAATAGGTGTCATGTAGTCGTTCATCAGACTTTCGCAGGTGGGAAATTATGCTAACTGCATTCACAAATGATTTACAGGTGCAGTGCAGATGTGAAAGTGGGCACTGGCAGTCAAATGACCACACGTGATTGATGACGCACTGTAAAAGTGAGCGAGGGAACTCTGGGAGTTGCAGTCTATTTCCTAACTAGAATAAAACATTGTCTAGTTACAATCTTTTTCATCGTGGAGACCTCTGCTGGATTCTGGTAGACACTTTGTCCGGACGCGTTTCCGGTGGACACTCAGCCGAGAAATATTCGGTCCCTAACCTCTTAACATATTGAACCCTTTAGTGGCAAACTGTAGGTATTTTCCCTGCATACTGTAAAACCTGTCTATAATGATATTGTAGGGACCTAGAAAATATAATATTATAGACAGGTTATCGTTATAGACGGTTTTAGGATTTGAGCATCCAATGTTTATGTGCGTGTGCATGTACTAATTAAGTAACTAATTTTATTGCATTTATTGATTCCTTTTACAAATAATAACTGATATAAAATTGTATTTTATTAACGTATAAAATATAAAATTTTATATACTGATATAAAATTGTATATTTAAACATTTTTTAAGAACTTCAAAAGGAAAATTTTAATTGAAAACTTTGTCAGCATCGGCAATTACGGCAACTTTAAATCGTTTTCGGTTGCTATACACTTTAATTATTGTCGGCTGAAAAATCCCATATTTTTTAAATTCATGAACTTGCTTTAGTTCTTGTATGATTACCGAAATTATGTGTAGCTTTTCTTCAAATGCCAATATTTTACGCCACGCCATCCTAGATTCAAGGTATTTAATACATCAAAAGCGAATTTCAAGGAACAAGTAATCAGTCCAAAGTGCTCAATGCGAATGCCCAAGAGAAGTCAGAGGTAACAAACATCTGTGCACATTCGAATCGCTAACTCCCCTCCCCAACTCCCTGCAACAAAAGGATCCGATTTTTGGATCCCTCCCCCTCGACTCCCCTGTTATCAGACATTCTTAAACACAGGGTGTCGTTTTCCAAGGAAAATAAATCGGGATTTGTACTGTATGAGCTTTCTAAAGACGTAAACTTGTCGTTATAGACAGGTGAATCTAAAAAGTGATTATTGTTGTAGGAAAGTTAAATCTATCTTCAGTAAGTAGGAATTCCGCCAGGACCAAAGAAAATATCATTATAGGCAGGTTTATCGTTATAGACAGTATCGTTATACACATGTTTCACTGTGTATATCGTTATTAAATATTTATTCTATATTCAGTGGCTGCATATATTTCTGTAATTGAAACTTGATTCCAGTGTGTCTCACAGGGAAGTGGTTTCTCATATTTTTCAAATCATTACAAGATAAGAATTCTCACAATTTCAACAGCCCAGCGAGTATTCATTAGTATTTACACTCATTTGCTATAAACTCATTTATCATATATTTAGTAATGCAATGGGGCAGGGGATTAATACAATTTTCAGTGTCATATACAGAGTAAGTGTGTTTTCAGTGTCATATACATACTAAACTCCCGAGCACCCTGCCCTGTCCCCTTAAATTCAGAGCGGCGACAGCTCTAGTCATAATGGTGTCATTTATGTACAAAAAAGATACCATGTACTACACGATGAGATTACTTACATCGTTACCTAGCGGCAAAATTCGAAGTTTGCATTCTTATCTAGGTCAGAGATATGAAAATAAGTAAAAAAAGAGCTGTGTGTGTAGAGCTTCATTGATTTAATACGAAAAGACACTTAGCACATATTAATGCTAAAAATGAAACCAGTAAAAAAGGCATTGGTTGTGGTTTCCATAGGTATGACGTCATAAGTCTGTGTCTCTCAGAAAGCCGTGTTTGAAAGTTCCTGAGCAAATTAGGTATTTATTCGTACCAGGTTGGCTTTGCTTAGTTTAATTATATTAAAGCAAAGCGAAGGCAATTTTGGGACGGCCCTTGCAAATTTGATCCACTTCCAGATGACGAGGACGACACCACCCTCTCCAAACTTCCGCACCATACCAGCGGGAGGACGTTTGCCCCAGGACGTCAAATTTAACGTGCACTAGGCCTACATACACGGTGAATCTTCAGTAGAATCGGGTTTCGAATCTGGAACTCTCCGGCCCCGATGTTGAAACTTTACCACTAGGCCAACGCGGACAACCATTCGCAGTGGACTACATCTTTGCTGGTACTACTCAAAGGGGTTGATGCAAGTAGTTAGGAGTGGTGAAACTTTATAATAAATAACTTATAAGCCAACGTTTCTTGCAGATATGATATGGACTGTTAGGCATACCTTTCGTTTAATGACGTGTACAATAGGCAGAATGCCCATCACAGGACGACAGAAATTTCAAGATGTGCCATCGAAGTTCACCATCTAGTGCACTGTTCGGTTAATGTTTGGTGAGGAATATTCAATAAGAGGATGATATGCCCTTCTATTCAGTTAGTTGATACAATACAGATGTGTTTTGTTGCAGCAAAGAGGATAAATGAACCTAATGACTGGTAAGTACTTTTTTCCGTATTCTAAGATGACAATTTTTGGAAATCGCGACCAAACAAATACCTGTTCTATCTGTTCTAATCTATACATTAACTCTTTCCACTCGGAACGGTAACGGTAAGATGCATAATTATACTCGTGTATATTATGTATATTATGAGTGTAAGTATTCGTTTTAATTCTTAGGAAGCTGAAGAATATAGTAACTGATTTGTTTTAATTCCTGGAAATTAAGTTGACAGATTTTGCTACTACATGGCGTTTATAATAATCTTTATTTAACAAAAATGTGAATGCGATGCAATATTGAGGTTGGCGAGTCAGACTCGGCAGAGAAGTAAAAAGGGTTAATGGACGCAAGGTGTCTCTTCATTCTAAATCAATGATTCTCTACCACTTTGCAACTGACTTTTTTTCCCGATCTCGTAAAGTGTTCGAGATAAAAAAGCTAACTCCGAATTTTGCCGCTAAATGGTTCTGTAACCGGTGTCAATGCGTAGCGCATAGCCATTTATTATAACTATATATTACTTTTATGACTGTAGTTGTTGATGTTCTGAAATTACAAGAGTGTATGGGTGGCGGGGAGGCTGAGGACTTTACTGGGCACCCTGTTTATTACCCTGTAAATAATCCCTGTCCAACTGCAATGCCGTATATGTGATAATTGTGTTAAGACTATAAACAACAATCAAAAATAAGACTTATTGAAAGACCCAGAAAAAGTAAAACGCTAATGTAAGAACCAGAATTATGCTATCAAAGAAAATTAAAATGCAAAATCCATATATCTATATATAAAGTAAAGAATGTGTGCGTTCTTTAAACAAAATCTACAGTTTTTTGAATTTTTCTCCGATGTCTTCCGAAAATGTTATCTAAAAAACTATTTTTACACCATATTAAAGCTCATAAAATTAGCTTTTCAAGAACACCAAACTCACTTCCTAACAAATTTTTCTCTAATTGTAATAAATTTTTGCAGGATTAATTTTATATACAGATACACAAACATTAAACACGTCACGAGTAAGAATACAGACAAAGAACTATTGTCAGAATACATTGAAAGAATTCTGAAAGAACACTAAAAAAAGTTTAAAATCAGACGATTGGCAATCTATATAAGGAAAAACTATTAATTTGGTTCAGCTTTTCCATTTCAGCGGGAATTATTTGGAATCATTTTTATTCTTCCGAAAATTAAAGTAAATCATTGTGGTCATGGTTTCCTTCTTCCACAACGTTTTGATACAAAAAAGACGCGGAAACGCCGAATATTCTGCTAGCATTAACTATTATTCAAACAGCAACATAAAAATTCTAACTTTTACAAACTATAATTTTACTAAGCGCAATGAATTTCTAATTGTAATTGGTGTGAGTTAATTATCAAACCAGCATAAATCTGCGACATTATCCAGTTTGAAATTCTACAAATGATTTTCTAGCACTGTTATATAAGCAATTAACGAAAAAAACTATTTGAAGCACCTCAGCAAACAACAGTATTAATCCTAGCAACAGAAAAATATTGTTAAATATTTTTAAGACGTCGATCAATATACGCATTAGTTAAAAAATTTATTAGCAATATTTTTGAGTATATTATGCGAATATAAAAAAAGAATACAATCATTTGTAGTCTTACCCCAAAAAAGTAAAATAAAAGATTTCTTTCCCTTCAAAACAAACTTTGAAATTTAAGTTCATTTTAACAATAAACAACATAAAAAGTTTAAAGGAAAATATCACCTTTCTAGCAGAATATTATTTTGAAGTTAAAATGTGTTGCTTTGCATTGTTTTTCCTAGTTCTTTAATATCATAAGAATCTTTAAAATATATGACAAGCATAAAAAACAGATGAATAAATAAAGTAAGACAAAATTGATTCATTTAATGCATATGTTTAATAAACACATGGCATTTAAAACACACAGACAAAAAGGAAAACACTTAAAGCAACGCATTCTAAGAACCGTTCTATAAAACTACATCAATTAGAATAATTCGTAATGTCATGGATTTTGATTAGTGACACAAATGAATTAAAGCATTTAATTGCAAACGAATTCCGCGTAAATTTCGTGTTAATCAATCGTTTCCGGTAGTGTTATTTTCAAAATTACCGACTTCTCAGTCCTGTATAAAAATGATTTGATATTCGAACTTCAATAAGATTCTGTTAGGAGCAATTCAATTTTTTTCGCGATTCTCCCGCGAATAAATACTTTGATGGGAGAATAATGACAATACAATAAAAATAAATTCAATAACATCAATTCTTATTGTCATGGATGTTGACAAATGCGATAGATAATTTAAAGCAATTACTCGTGAATTCCAAGTAAATGCTACTATTTAAAGTAGTAGCTTCTAATCGCGTTTTTTTTAGTTTTTAATAACATATCAGATCCAAGATAATAATGATTTGATGGCCAAATTCATTAAGATTCTTTTGTGGAACATTCTATTGCTCTTAAAAATTTCTCTCAAATAAATATTTTGAGATGGTTCAAATAATGTACGTCAATTTGTTCTTTTCTTTGGAATCATAATAACAGTATAATAAAAGTCATTCCATCGTCAACAATTTTTCTAATGCCCAAATTTAAGCAATAAAATGCTAGCGATTTCTGATTGAGATTTATTTAATTTATTTTTAATCACATTTTTTTATTATCACACATGAACACATACGATAGATACTAAAGATCTGTTACTCATTTTTCAATTATGGGTATACTATGGATGTATAAGTATATTGTGATGTCTCCCCTCTTTCCCACGACGGCCATCCTGGTATCCCAGCCGAAGATCCGGAGGGAACGACACAAGATGAGCGTAAGTGGGTGATAAATCTTCCAACCTTACACAAGACCACAAGGGCCAGCGGAGTGCGGTTTCTTTTGGTAGATCACCTGTGTGTAAGCCGACAAAGACCTCAGGTTAAGATTGACCGCATCCAATGAACACCATGAAGGAAGGCACACGACTGCGGTTGGGTGATTTGTCCAGCTTGACGACGGATCACCAGGAGGTAATTCATCAACCACTTCCCTGGCCTTTGAAGGTAAGGTGTTTAAAAAGGGAGGAAAAAGAAAAGAGATATGAGATGAAAAAGTAAAGAGGCTGAGGGCAACCTCCGTCGTGTTGGTTTTGAAAATCCGAAATCGGAACTCAGACGACGAAAAGGCGTTATGACCCCGTGTTAGCCGAAAGCATCTCCGGTGGAAAGAGTTCCTGTGGTGGATCATTGCGTTTGTCAACCTCGATAT